>JASDQU010820165.1:0-35041 GCA_032191745.1 Picea mariana
AGATTAAACGTGTAGTAATGAGAAAGGGCGTTGTGTACCTTGGAATGATCAGGTGAACTGATAGTATAAGTCTAAATACAGGTGATGAAGGGTATAACAATGGCAAAAAGTATGGGCAAAAAGGGTACATTGTGTGGTCCTAACAGTATGCATTGGCAATGGTATGGTATGGTATGGTATGAATTGGCATTGAAAATGGCAATGGAAATGATATGGTATGGATTGGAAATGGTATGGTATGGTATGGCATGCATTGTCAATGACAATGGAAATGGTATGCATTGTCTTGCCATTGCCTTGTAAGGTATGCATTGCCTTGCCATTGCCTTGTATGGTATGCATTGGAAATGGTATGGTATGGTATAGTATGATATGCATTGGCAATGTAAATGGTATGCATTGTCTTTCCATTGTATGGTATGCATTGGCAATGGTATGGTATGGTATGGTATGGTATGCCCTGGCTTTGGAAATGACAATGGAAATGGTATGCTATGCATTGGCAATGGTATGCTATGGTATGATATCCATTGGAAATGGAAATGGTATGCTATGGTATCCAATGGTATGGTATGTATTGGCATTGGAAATGGAAATGGAAATGGTATGGTATGTTATGGAATTGGTATGGTATGCATTGCCATGACATTGTATAGTATGAATTGGCAATGGTATGGTATGGTATGCATTGGAATTGACAATGAAAATGGAAATGGTATGGTATGCATTGGCAATGTCAATGGCAATGGTATGCATTTCCTTTCCATTTCCTTGTATGGCATGCATTGGAAATGGTATGTTATGGTATGGTATGCATTGGAAATGACAATGGTATGCATTGGAAATGGTATGTTATGGTATGGTATGCATTGGAAATGACAATGGTATGCATTGGCAATAGTATGAATTTCCTTTCCATTGTATGGTATGCATTGGCAATGGTATGGTATGGTATGGTATGGTATGGTATGGTATGCATTGGCATTGGCAATGGTGATGGTAATGGTATGGTATGCATTAGAAATGGTATGGTATGCATTGGCAATGGTATGCTATGGTATGGTATGCATTGGCAATGGTATGCTATGGTATGGTATGCATTGGTATGGTATGCATTGCCTTGCCATTTCCTTGTATGGTATGCATTGGAAATGTTATGGTATGGTATGGAATGGTATGCATTGCCATTGGCAATGGAAATGGTATGCATTGGCAATGGAAATGGTTTGCATTGGCAATGGTATGCATTGCCTTGCCATTGTATAATATGCATTGGCAATGGTATGGTATGCATTGGTATTGTCAATGGAAATGGAAATGGTATGGTATGCATTGGCAATGGTATGCTATGGTATGGTATCCATTGGCAATGGAAATGGTATGCATTGGTATGGTATGCATTGCCTTTCCATTTCCTTGTATGGTATGCATTGGAAATGACAATGGTATGCATTTCCTTTCCATTTTAACGTATGCATTGGAAATGGTATGGTATGGTATGGTATGCATTGGCATTGGAAATGGTATGGTATGGTATGGTATGCATTGGCATTGGAAATGGTATGGTATGCATTGGAAATGGAAATGGAAATGATATGCATTTCCTTTCCATTGCCTTGTATGCTATGCATTGGAAATGATATGGTATGGTATGGTATGGTATGCATTGGCAATGGCAATGGTATGCATTTCCTTGCCATTGTATATGGTATGCATTGACAATGGTATGGTATGGTATGCATTGGCATTGGAAATGGTATGGTATGTTATGGTATGGTATGCATTGGAAATGGTGGGCAGATGGTGGGAAAATAGATATGGTGTGTATGGAAAATATTCAATCTAGTGGTAGGAAGTGATCTATTCTCTTCTAAAACAAAACGACAATGAGAGAACCAATAGGCAGAAAAATAATGAAATACGTAAAGCCTGTGCATATGATATTTGGTGCAAGCTGAACCAAATAGCAGTACAACCTAAAATTGATTGTAATAAGCCACTGAATTATTTCAACGTTTGGTCTAGCTAGCTGGCATGTAGAGCATGTGTACACACTGATGTTATATGTTGATGGCGCGACGCTCCTACATACCCTGCAGGGTCTCTGCGCCTGACCTCCCGGTCTTAAGGATCGTTCAAATTCTCATACGAGCCGAAGCGGCTCCTTGGACTCCCGAATGGAATCCCTACTAAAAATCTGATCCACTTGTCCTTTCTTCCCCTACATGGTTCTCTACACTTAACCGTGGTTGTCCCCGACTCAATATCGGGGTTCAGGGTTTCGTATATCCCATTGTCGAGATTTCTTGACCTCTCGAACTTCCGATCTCCGATGGGACAAATTGTCGATGTGCCCCTTTTTCTCAGCTCCCCCTAGCTGAGCTGCTGGCCCACATGACCTGCCTTCATATGACTGCAGTCATAGATTCCTATCGGGGTTTCGGGGTTCGCGGTTTCGAAATGAAAAGTTTTCGCGTCCATGGAATCCCCGATATGCTGATCCTTCAATGGCTCTCAGCCTTTGACTTGCCACCTATCCTCCATCGACTCCTGTGTGGCCCCACACTCGATCGTTGCCACGCGTCCCTCCTGAAACGGATGGTCCTGATCCAATGTCACTCTTTCGAGACCTGAAAGGTCCCGATTCTTATGACCTCGAGAACTTCGATTCTCCAATGGTCGATGTTCCGATATCCCGATGCCTGTTGGGAATTCTCTCCTCCTATTCACGGGGTTAACTCCAGTGCAAAGCCTGCAGATCCGATGGCTGTCGGGGATTCTGAGCAAGATCTAACGGCTCAGATCCCTTTCTCCTATGCGCTCCTCCTGGACGTGATAATCAATGATCCAGAATCTGTCGATCTATCCGACGACTGCTTATACTCCTCCTGAGCTTCTGCAAACCTTCCTTCCAGACTTAGAAGAATTTAGATTTTTCCAAGGCCTTGACCTTGTCTCATCTCTCCTATGCGAACTCCAAATCCTGAGCTTTGTCGCGCATATGAAAACGTTATTCCTTATGATCTTGCTCCTTCAAATATTTGAAGATTGATCTCTACCTCTTGTAGAGTCCTTGCGCATACATCATGTTGTCTCTCCTGAGCTTCTCAAATGCTCATACCCCTAAGGGATTTTGTCTTCAACTTCCTTCTCCCACAGATGGAGAACTCTTGGATTCCCTCCTGGCTATCCCTCTGTTCAAGAAACCTCTTGCTGAGCCTTTTCAGGGTGTTCAGCAACCCTATGAGAATCCTTCAGTGGAATCTTCCTTCAAATGGAAGAAATCAAAGAGTTCTCTTCTCTTTTGTCTGTGCCTGCACACAGTCTCAATGCCCACCTGGTAGAGTTTCTTCTTTTCTCAGAACTTCCAGTAGTTCTTTCCTCCTATGCACTTATGCACTTGCTCAATGTCCATCTGGTAGAGATTCACAAAATCCTCAATGATTCTGTCTCTTCTGAACTCACAACAGAGTTCTTCCAACTGCACCTTGTGCCTGTGCTCAATGTCCACCTGGCAGAGCTCTACAGAAATCACAGCTAAGTTATGTCTGCAACTGTGTCTTTCATACAAAGCCTTGCCTCCTGAGGTGTTTAGTAACCTCAAAGGTCTTTCTCCTGAGTTGTTGGCTTCAACTCTTGTGCTGCAACACATCTCTGTCTGAACCCGCAGTGTCCAGAAGTGCAACCTCTGTGCACGGCTCTCAGAACCCTTAGCATTCTGTCACACCCTCCTAGCGTGAAGCCTCAAAGACCTTCAACCTGAAATCAAAACAAATCCTACAAATGCACAACTACAGTATACATCTACAGCATAAATGGAACACACACAGACATTCATATAACATACATAAATGCAAAAAAAATTTCTCTTTGTATTAAAATGGCTAATGCTTGAATTTACAATGGTGTTCCTGAGCTCTCTACGGCTCTTCTCAACTCTGCTCATCTAACTTCACTCTTCTTATTCACTAACTCAAAATGATATAGGAAAATCTCTTTTACCTGAGGGTCTCATCGAGTGCTTCCCTCTAGGTCTACCTACTCTATTCAATTACAATAAATGGGTTGTCTAGTCCAGAATCAGATCTAGATCTCAGTCGATCTAGCATTAAAGCCGATCTACCTAATGCCTGCACAAAGGCATGGCTTCTATGGCTCACCAACCTAAGCATTTTAATTACATTCAATTCAAATTTTAAATGAGGCTGCGCCTCTCTCTTCAATGCGCGATTGGAATTTCACGGACGTGGCTGGCTGGCTGGCTGGCTGACGTGGAGAGATGCTCTTGCATCAAACTCCTCAGCTGCAAAATCATGAGATATTTCTCATGCGATTCCCCTCTAAGCAGTTGGAAATCCGCCTGGATCCCAAACAAATATCTGGAGCTGTTCATCCGCTCCATCCTGCTGCTACTGTTCCTTCTGCTGCGCCACTGCTGCTGTTGCCTCTTCTCTTCCCAGCTTCTCCTCACTGGCAGTCTGCGATGACCTCAACATTAGCCTTCTGATCTCTTCGATCACTGCATCCAGCTGCTCCAATGGTTGGTTTTGCTCATGCAGTCTCCTCAGCTGCAAAAGTTTTTGGCACATGGGCAGATCACCATGATCTCTCATGCCTTCCTCTTCATATTCATCTATGGCCTCCATTTGCCACTCTACTGCAGACTTCAGTCCTACAGTCTCCCTTTGACTGACTTGTTGTTCAGTGACCTTCCCTAACAACTCAAATTCTGTCAGTTATCTTGCTGGCTCTGGATTGTTCAACCAATCCTCCATCATCTCTAGCTCCATCTCCCATGGAGTGATAAATCTGCCTGCTCACTCCTCGGCTTCCTTTGCTGCTAGCTTCATTGCTACAACTTCTTCATCTTCTTGGCCGAAGTTATTGAGGCATTCCTCAGAATGCTCATCTTCTTCATCTGCTTGGGCAGCTCCTAAAGCCTTCTCCAATTTCTCCTTGACAGTCTCAGCTGACTATTCTGTTGTTGTTGTTGCACCAATTGCAACATAGACTTCTCCCTCCTCCTGGGCACACGGTAGGAATACTCCAATTCCCCCAATCATTAGAATGTCATCTTGATCTTCCTCCTCTTCTGTCAGCTGCATCTGTTGATTTAAATTCATCTTTGAGCTCACCTTCTCTGTCAGCTCCCCTAGCTGATTCAAACTCACTTTTGAGTTTATGAGACGCACAGATAGTCTCATCTTCTCATCCCTGCCCACCTGGCAATATGGGATGCTTATGCTGCCCTCCTGGCAGACTATGAGATCAACCGATCCCATCTTCATCAGCACTCCTTGCTGAATTGAACTCTCCTTTGAGTCCATGAGACTTTCAGATAGTCTCGAATGTTCATATCTGCCCACCTCAAAGTCTGAGATGCTTCCACTACCCTCCTGGCAGTCTTTGAGATCTCGCAGCGATCTCCTTTCATTGCCCAGCTGGCAATGTGAAATTCCCTGGCTGTCCTCCTGACAGTCCATGAGATCCTCAGATGATCTTAACTCGTTTCCCACCTGGAAAACTGGAATTTCTTCTCTGCCCTCCTAGCAGTGCTTGAGATCCTCAGCCAATCCAAATTCATTTTCCAAATCATTGAGACTTTCCCCAGTCTCTGGTTCGCATACCTGAACCATCTTCTTATCCTGCCGCAGCTTCAATTCGAGCCTCACTAATTCTCTCTTTATATCTGTGAGCTCTTCATCTATATCTTCTTGGCTCCATAGCTCTCTCCTCCCAGCATACCTACGGCCTTCAGTAGCCCTATTGCTACCTCTGTTTGCCTTCCTGGAAAATTTGTTGTTGTCACTCCGCATCCGAAGTGTTTCCAGCTTCATCCTACAGTCCCCCTTGACTGTCTTCTCGATTTATTCCTACCTGCAAACAATCGTTACAGAGTCTCCAACGCTTTGTCTTCTTTCACTTGCAATATACAGATGAAATTCCACTCTGATACAACTTGATGGCACGACGCTCCTACATGTCCCGCAGGGTCTCTGCGCCTGACCCCCCGGTCTTAAGGATCGTTCAAATTCTCATACGAGCCGAAGTGGATCTTTGGACTCCTGAATGGAATCCCTGCTAAAAATATGATCCACAGGTCCTTTCTTCCCCTACATGGTTCTCTGCACTTAACCGTGGCTGTCCCCGACTCAATATCAGGGTTCAACGTTTCGTATATCCCATTGTTGAGAGTTCTTGACCTCTCGAACTTCCAATATCTGATGGGACAAATTGCCGATGCACCCCTTTTTCTCAGCCCCTCCTAGCTGAGCTACTGTTCCACATGACCTGCCTTCATATGACCACAGTCATAGATTCCTATCGGGGTTTCGAGGTTCGCGGTTTTGAAACGCAAAGTTTCCGCATCCACGGAATCCCCGATATGCCGATCCCTGATACATCGGTCCTCCGATGGCTCCCAGCCTTTGAACTACCACCTATCCTCCACCAAATCTTGTGTGGCCCCACACTCAATCACTGCCACGCGTCCCTCCTGAAATGGATGGTCCCTATCCAATGTCTCTCTTTCGAGACCTGAAAGGTCCCGATTCTTACGACCTCGAGAACTCCGATTCTCCGATGGTCAATGTTTCGATATCCTGATGCCTGTCGAGACTTATCTCCTCCTATTCATGGGGTTAACTCCTACGCAAATCCTACAGATCCGACGGCTGTTGGGGATTCTGAGCAAGATCTAACGGCTCAGATCCCTTTCTCCTGTGCGCTCCTCCTGGACGCGATAATCAATGATCCAAAATCTGTTGATCTATCCGATGGCTGCTACTACTCCTCCTGAGCTTCTGTGCACCTTCCTTCCAGAATTAGAAGAATTTAGATTTTTACAAGGCCTCGGCCTTGTCTCATCTCTCCTGTGCGAACTCCAAATCCTGAACTTTGCCGCGCGTATGAAAATGCTATTCCTTCTGAGCTTGCTCCTTCAAATATTTGAAGATTGATCTCTACCTCCTGTAGAGTCCTTGCACATACATCATGATGTCTCTCCTGAGCTTCTCAAACGCTCAGACCCCTGAGGGATTTTGTCTTCAACTTCTTTCTCCCACAGATGGAGAACTCTTGGATGTCGTCCTGGCTATCCCTCTACTCAAGAAACCTCTTGCTGAGCCTTTTCAGGGTGTTCAACAACCATGTGAGAATCCTTTAGTGGAATCTTCCTTCAAATGGAAGAACTCAAAGAGTTATCTTCTCTTTTGTCTATGCCTGCACACAGTCTCAATCCCCACCTGGCAGAGTTTCTTCTTTTCTCAGAACTTCCAGCAGTTCTGTCCTCCTATGCACTTATGCACTTGCTCAATGCCCACCTGGCAGAGCTTCACAGAATCCTCAGTGATTCTATCTCTTCTGAACTCACAACAGAGTTATTCCAACCGCACCTTGTGCCTGTGCTCAATGCCCACCTGGAAGAGCTCTACAGAACTCACTGCTAAGTTCTGTCTGCAACTG
The DNA here is from genome assembly GCA_032191745.1 of Picea mariana. NCBI lineage: Eukaryota > Viridiplantae > Streptophyta > Pinopsida > Pinales > Pinaceae > Picea > Picea mariana. The sequence continues at coordinate 7,465 of JASDQU010820165.1, forward strand.
TGTCTTTCATACACAGCCTTGCCTCCTGAGGTGTTCAATATCCTCAAAGTTCTTTCTCCTGAGTTGTTGACTTTAGCTCTTGTTCCGCGGTACGTCTCTATCTGAACCCGCAGTGTCTAGAAGTGCAACCTCTGTGCACGGCTCTCAGAACCCTCAGCATTCTGTCACACCCTCCTGGCATGAAGCCTCAAAGACATTCAACCTGAAATCAAAACAACTCCTACAAATGCACAACTACAGTATACATCTACAACATAAATGGAACACACACAGACATTCATATAACATACAGAAATGCAGGAAAAACTGCTCTTTGTATTAAAATGGCTAATGCCTGAATTTACAATGGTGTTCCTGAGCTCTCTCTGGCTCTTCTCAACTCTGCTCATCTAACTTCACTCTTCTTATTCACTAACTCAAAATGAGATATGAAAATCTCTTTTACCTGAGGGGCTCATCGAGCGCTTCCCTCCAGGTCTACCTACTCTATTCAATTACAATAAATGGGTTGTCTAGTCCAGAATTGGATCTAGATCTTAGCCGATCTAGCATTAAAGCCGATCTACGTAATGCTTACACAAAGTCATGTCTTCTATGGCTCACCAGCCTAAGAATTTTAATTACATTCAATTCAAATTTTAAATGAGGCTGTGCCTCTCTCTTCAATGCACGATTGGAATTTTGCAGACGTGGTTGGCTAGCTGGCTGGCTGACGTGGAGAGATGTGCCTACATCATATGCACGATGAAACCATTACTAAAATTTACTGAAGGATCATCTCCTCCACCGCTTTTATTTACTGGAAATATACTCACTAGCATGTAGAGCATGTGCACACACTAGCAAATTCTCTTCCACCAGTCGAGTTTAATAGGCCACTGCATATAATTATATTGTACCTTATGAAGGAAGGTTTCCACCAGTTGAGTTTAATAGGCCACTGGATTGTTTCAGAGTTTGACCCAATTCGTTGGCATGTAGAGCATGTGCACACTGACAAATTCTCTTCCACCACAATTGTGTTTCCTGATTTCAATGATAATTGCAGAAAAATTAAAAACGTTGAAAGCAGGCTTGGAATTTAAAATTTATTTTTCCTGTCAAATGAAAATTTGATGAGCATCATTTATTTTTTATGCCTGTCATTTAACGTTTAATGCAGATTTATGAGTGTCATTTTTTTTGTTATATTCAAATTTCAAAACCCTGTATATATATGAAGTAGTCATCCAAATTCAGATTTTATGAAATTATCCAAAATAACCCAATCTAACTAGATTACTTGAAACACCCAATTGCTTAAGTAAATCTTATTTCCAAATGCAATTTGGTGATAAGATTCTATTAACAATGAACCAAAACACACAGGGATATTATTAACATGTTCAGCCTCTCACAATTGCAATCTCTCATATATCAAAATCTCCAATAAAGAAAATGATGATGCTCTTAAAATCCAATTTCTCATCCAATTTCTCATGTCTATCATCCTCTAGAGGATACAATATACTCATAGCTTAATCCTGTTGAAAGCACACATCACTTGCCAACATGAAACATTATATTTCTTCACATTTGGTGGAAAGGAGTTGTTTCCACAAGGAACCAATTAGATATGTAAATCATAACAAAAACAAAGTCAAGCTAATATGGTTTGGACATAAGTGATGTCATTATTGAGATTTTACTATATGTGACTCCAGAATAAAATTAAACAATATTTAAAAAGATGTGATTCCTAATATTCTACATTATTTAACCCCATAATGAAATTAAACAATATTTGAAAAGATGAAATTGAACATGGGTCTGTTAATGACAACAATAACAACAGTGATAATTCTTATATATTGCAATTGGATGACAATTCTCTAATGTGGATATGTACTAATCCCACCTCCTCATTATATATCTTTGCAAATGAACAAGACTTAAATTTGTCATTGCACATGGTTGCAAACTAATGCAGTGCATGCCCTTCTGGGGAAATTAAAATCATCTTTCTCATAAATTATTCAAAGCATTTGAAAACATAAAGCCTTATAATTACCTTTAGGGATAGGGACTCAGAGCAGGAAGAGACTTTGAACTTGGAACTTGTGAAGATGGAATGTGTGATCTTTTGATAGTGCATTGTTGTCACTTGTACAACCATTTGAAAAAACCCACTCTTTCTAATATGAATGCATTGTATGAGGAATCAAATTAGGTATAAGAAAATCATTCTAATATTGAATGAATGCTAGAAATTTGAGTATTTTGCTAGCCAAAGATTAATTATTAAAAGAAAAAAAAAACTACAGCCATTCAATCATGGAAAACAAAAGAAAACAGGATTTTGATAGAGAGTAGGACAATAAATCCCAATACTCTTAAAGGCTACAAATATGCAAAATTTGTATGGTATGGTGGAATTACAGGAAAGGGACTATTTAACAAAATTCATGATTTTAATTAAACCAATTCAAATTCTCAATGAAATTATTGTAACAAGATGATCATCCTTCGCCATCAGTATGTCTTGTGATGTAGGAGCATCATCAACATCAAGCGAGCCAGTGCGAAAGTGAAGGACAGCTGGACAAGCACCAACACAAATTTTTGAAATCACCTAGAAGTTGTTGCACAATCTTAAATGTAGTCATTAAGAAGAGGCACACTTGTATAATGTAATCAGACCTTGAGCGATTTTCTCTCGTCCTTAGTAGGTAGAAGGCATTTAAAGTAGTTAATGTAGGTAGGTAGAATTCAATTCTAGATTAGATAGTTTTAGAGCGCAAGAGGGAAACATGATATAGACACCCGCATTATGTATTGTAACATTAGATCAGAAGCATTATGGAGCATTGTAGCATAGAAGAGAAGCAGAGAGCTGTGTAAGAACACCCATGTACAAATATTTGAATTAATAGAAAGAGGTTGATTCAAATTCATGGTTTTTGTTTGTTCTCTGTGTATTGATGTTGAATGATATGCTCACGAATGTTCGCTTCCTATTATACATTTGCTTTATATGTTGTGTATATGATTTTATGTTTGGGTTTGAAGTCTGAAAGGAAGAAGAAATGAGTTTCAACTGTTTCTCTATCTAAACAAGGATTCCTGCAAGGAGTGCAGTTGAAGTGTCTGCAAGGAGTGCGTTGACAGAAGGGTTCAGATAGAGTCACTTTTGTTCTCATTCATGCAGAAGTGCAGACAGGCATAGGAGCCGTGCAAGGAGTGCATAGTCCAAGTGAAGTCTCAGGGTTGCAAACCTGAGTGAAGTGTCTAGAGACTATTGCTACAGGTGTGCGCAGATTCGAAGGGTTTCAAACACTTGGAAGTGTCTGAAGGTTGCCGCAAGGAGTGCACGCAAGAGCCTTTTCTAAGACTCAGAATTATAAGAAATCTCAGGAAGGATAAGGCCTTCGAAACTGTTGAAGAACAATGCCAGGGAAGCTATGACTGGAAGTGTGTAAGAAGCATCATAAGTTTTCACGCAGCTGGATGAGTTCCACGGAGGAACACTTGGTCATTCGAAGGAATCGCCAAGGAGGAATGGACGGTCGGAATTCTCCGAGGAGAATTCACGAATTTCCGTGAGATGTTAGATCTCAGGAAGGAGCAAGGAGGTTATGGTGAAAACTAAGGAAGGTTCAAAGCTCAAGAGGGGCAGGACCGTAGATTTGAGCCACAAAGGCTGTTGGATTTACTTGTAGTTTTCCATATTGAGAGTTCGTAGGTTGAGGTCCCGTAAACATTGTAACGGGAATCGCGAAATCGTGAAATGTGATATCCCGATGGCTACGAGAACAGTGTGGGGTCACAGGAGTCGGCAAGTGGACAGGTGGCACACTGTATCAGGGTTTCACAGCGAGAAGTCCCGAAACATATGCAATTGGATTCACGATCCCGCGAAGTCTGAAATCCCGATAGAGGTGATGGTGCGTTGAATAGTCAAACTCGTGCGTGTGTCGGAGTTTCGGCATATTGGGACTCAGGAGTTGGAGAACCAAATTGTTTAACATCGCGAGTGCTGAAATCGCGATAGAAAAAACCCTGATAGGGAAAGGTCGGCGTTGACTGGTTGTCGGGTTTTGGGGATTTGTGAGACCAAGGCTCAACAACTGACCCCGGAAAGTCGTGAAGTCTGATATCCTAAGTGTAAAGAGGGGATCTCATGAGGATTGTTGTGGGTGCAGATTTCCCGATAGGGAAATATAGGAACCGTTTGGAGTTCTTCATGCCGTGTGGAAGGAAAGATCCTATGTGCACACTGAACTTTCGACCTGCGGGTTGTGAGGTAGGGGCATCCCCGTCATTCTAGTATCAGAGCGTAGAAAGATTCTTTGCTTTCTGTAGTAGAGAAGAAGAATTCACCATGCCACCAAGGAGAAGGGACATGCAAACACCTGATCTAGAGGATAGGGAAATGACGAGAAGAAGAGGCAGGCAGATGACAAATCTATTCATAGAAAGAGAGATGCGTGATCTACGAGGTAGACTCAAAGACATGGAGACAGCGCAAATACGCATAGTCAGTGTGGGGGATCTTAGTGATTCCGAAAGTGAAGTTGAAGTTGAACGTGAAGAAGAAGTTTCAGCCGAAGATGCATCAAACAAACGTTTGATCAGATCTATTGCCAGAATGGGTACAAGGGTGAAGATGGACATTCCATTTTATGAGTGAAACTTGGATGCAGAGGAGCTTCTAGACTGGATTAGAGCTCTGGACACCTACTTTGACTATGAAGATGTCGAAGAGGACAAGAAAGTCAAGCATGCTATCACAAGATTGAAAGGACATGCATCATTGTGGTGGGGTGAACTACAAGCTGACAGACGCTGCAAGGGCAAGTAGAAGATCAAGAGTTGGGACAGAATGATCATGAAGATGAAGGCGAAATTCATCCCCAGGGACTATCAAATTACTATGTTCAGGAGAATGCAGAACCTAAGACAGAAGCTGATGTCAGTGAAGGAATACATTGAGGAATTCTACAAACTGAACATCAGAGCAGGTCATCAGGAGAGAGATGATGAGAAAGTTGCCAGATACATGAATGGCCTGAGATATGATATCCAGGATGAGAAGAGCATGGTAACCATCCAAACGATGGAAGATGCTTATCAGATGGCTCTGAAAGCGGAAGAGAAGTTGAGCCGAAATAAGATTCAGAGAGGCAGAGGCAGAAGTCAGCCCATAGGCAAATTAGTTCCCCGGGACAAATATCAGAAGCCCAAAGAAGACTGGAAGAAGCCTTAGACTTGAACTGAGAGAGGTGGAACCTCACAGCAAGGGAAACATGCTAAACAGTGAGGGTAGCATACTGAGCAGAGAGGAGATTATGATGACAACAACACTTTTCCTCATACTAGAGGTAGAGGAAGAGGAAGAGGTGGGGTAATAACATGCTTCACATGTGGGAAGAGTGGGCACAAGTCTTATGAGTATCCAGAAAAGAAGAAAGAGGGTGGAGAATCTTACATCGTTGAGGCATAGAGGGGGTATGTGGAAGATCGTTGATGATGCAGAAAGTCCTTTTGACACCCGAGAAGGAGGTGGATAGTTCAGTCCAAAGGACCAGACTTTTTAGGACTGCTTGCAAGACCAAGGACAGGGTATGTAAGGTCATTGTATACAGTGGTAGCATGGATAATCTCGTTTCTATGGAGATGGTAGAGAAGCTGGAGCTGGAGACGATTGATCATCCAAGCCCATAGACAATTTCATGGCTATAGAAGGGACACCAGGTAACTGTCACTAAACAATGCTTAGTTGAATTCAAGATAGGAGGATATAATGATAAGATATTATGTGATGTCATTCCTATGGATGTTTGTCATCTATTGCTGGGAAGACCATGGAAATATGATAGGAATGTGATTCATGATGGGAGAATGAACACATACACCCTAGAGAAAAATGGGAGGACACACATGTTGCTTCCAATTAAGGATAAGGAGGTGAAGCTGGAAGTAAGCAACACTGTACTTCTCATGAGTGGGAAGGAACTTCTTATGGAGGTTAAGAAGAAGGAGGATCCACAGTTCATTGTGGTCAGGAAACTAAGGATTGTTCTGACTAGCACAAGGGTGGATGATTTACCAGAAGAAGTTCAGGAACTGCTGGAAGAGTTCGGTGATATAGTAGTGGACGAACTACCTCGTTCATTTCCACCGATCAAGAGTGTGAGTCATCACATTGATCTCATACTAGGAGCCATTTTTCCAAACAAAGCCGCGTACAGGTTGATGCTACAAGAGAATGAAGAGGTTAAAAGACAAGTCCAAGACTTGTTGGACAAAGTTTTGGTCAGGGAAAGCTTGAGTCCATGTGCTATTCCTATAGTACTCAGTCCGAATAAAGACGGAGGCTAGAGGATGTGTATTGACTCGAGGGTGATTAGAAAGATAACCATCAGGTACAAATTTCCATTGCCGAGGATGGATGATCTGATGGATTGCTTGAGCAGAGAAAAATATTTTTCAAATATTGATTTGAAAAGTGGTTATCACCAGATTCGCATGAGAGAAGGTGATGAATGGAAGACAGCATTCAAAACCAACGAAGGGTTGTATGAATGGCTTGTTATGCCATTTGGCTTAACAAATGCGTTGAGTACCTTCATGAGGTTGATGAACGAAGTCCTGAGGGAGTTCATCGGGAAATTTGTCATTGTGTATTTGGATGACATACTGGTTTACAGAAAAATAGTGGCAGAGCATCTGAAGCATTTGGCTACAGTGATGCAGAGGTTGCAACAGGAGAAGCTGTTAATAAACATGAAGAAATCCTCATTTATGAAGACAAAGCTCATTTACTTAGGATTTGTTATTTCGGCGGATGAGTTGAGGATGGATCCAGATAAGGTGGAGGTAATCAAGAATTGGCCATCACCGAGAAATATATTTGAGGTGAGAAGTTTTCACGGATTGGCTAGTTTCTACCGAAAGTTCATCAGGAATTTCAGTGAAATTAGCGCAGCAATGATGGACACAGTGAAGAAAAGACACAAATCTTTTCACTGGATAGAAGAAGCTGAGAAGAGTTTTAATCTATTGAAGAGGAAGATTACGGAACAACCAGTTTTGGTGTTGCCAGATTTCCAAAAGACCTTTCAGGTGAAATGCGATGCAAGTGGATTTGCAATCGGGGTAGTCTTGAGTCAAGAAGACAGGCCGATAGCATCCTTTGGCGAGAAGATGAATGAGGCGAAATTGAGGTACTCCACTTATGATAAGGAGTTTTATGCTATCATCCAGGCATTGAAGAAATGGAGGCATTACTTGATCCCGAAGGAGTTTGTCTTATACAGTGACAATCATGCACTGCAGTTTGTGACCCAACAGGAGAAGTTGAATGAGAGACATGTAAAATGGGTTGAATATATGAAAATTTTCACTTTTGTGATTAAACATATTTCTGGTACTGCTAACAAAGTTGTTCATTCTTTGAGCAGGAAGTGTTTGTTGTTGCAGGAGTTCAAAGTCAAAACGTTGGGTTTTGATGATCTCAGGGACATGTATGTTGATGATCAAGATTTTAAGGAAGCATATGAAGCAGCTGAGAATCCAATTATCAGAGACAGAAGCCAATGGATAGAGTACATGATCTAGGAAGGATTGTTATTCAGGGGCAATTGACTGTGTATTCTGAAATGCTCCATGAGGGAGAATCTGCTGAAGGAAAAACACAGTGGAGGATTGGCAGGGCACTTTGGTCATGACAAGACGTTCGCAAAGTTGAACGAGTCATATTTTTGGCCGGGAATGCGAGCAGACGTCAAGAGATTTGTGGACAGATGCAAAATTTGCCAGCATTCGAAGGGAAGGAAGCATAATGTAGGGTTTTATCAACTATTGCCCATACCAGAGAGGCCATGGGATGCAATTAGCATGGATTTTGTATTGGGGTTGCCAAGAACACAAAGAGGTTGTGATTCAATCTTTGTGATAGTGGATAGATTTTCCAAGATGGCACACTTCATTCCATGTTAGAAGACCAGTGATGCAACTCACATTGTGAATCTATTTTTCAAAGAAGTCATTCAACTTCATGGCTTACCGAGAAGTATAGTTTCAGATCGAGATACTAAATTCATAGGGAATTTTTGGAGGACCTTATGGAAGAAGTTGGGAACTAACTTGTCGTTTAGTTCAGCTTATCATCCTCAGAAGGATGGATAGACATAAGTAGTCAACAGAAGTCTGGGAGACTTGCTGAGAAGATTGGTGACAGAACACCACAGAAAGTGGGACAATATATTACCACAGGCAAAGTTTGCTTATAATGACTCAGTTAATAGGAGCACATGACAGAGTCCATTTCAGATTGTCTATGGCATGCAACCAAGGGGAATTTCTGAACTGAGGGATTTAGAACAGACTGCAACTAGGAGCGCTAGTGCAGAAGGATTCACAGAGGTGATGAAAGAACTTCACAGCCAAGTGAAGGAGCGACTACTGAATTCAAGTTGGGAGTATAAGCGCAGAGACGATCAACATAAGAGACAACTTCAGTTTGAGATTGGTGACTTGATTGTGGCACATTTGAGGAAAGAAAGGTTCCCGAGAGGAACATATAATAAGCTGAAGATGAAGAAAATCGGGCCATGTAAGGTCTTGAAGAAATTTGGGGCAAATGCATATGAGATTGAATTACCCGATGGGATCAGAATTTCTTCGATATTCAATATCTCAAATTTGTACCCGTGTAAAGATGAGGAAACAGTGACAGGAAATGAATAACCAGTGATTCAGTGGTGAAAGCAGATGCCAGTTGCAGATAAGCCACAGATGGAGTGCATACTGGATAAAGAGTGAGAAAGCGGACCAGGCAAAAGCAATACTTTGAGTATCTGGTCAAGTGGAAGAATCATCTAGTTGAAGATGCCAGCTTGGAGAACGAAGTGGAGATATAGAAGCATGGATAGACCGTGCATGAGCTCATGGATAGGAGCCCATGAAAACTTTCAAGTGAGGGAGTATGATGCAGGAGCATCGTCAACATCAAGCGAGCCAGCACGGAATCGAAGGACAAGTGGACAAGCGCCAGCACAAATTTTTGAAATCACCTAGAAGTTGTTGCGCAATATTAAATGTAGTCATTAAGAAGAGGTGCACTTGTATAATGTAATCGGACCTTGATCGATTTTCTCTCATCCTTAGTAGGTAGAAGGCATTTAAAGTAGTTAATGCAGGTAGGTAGAATTCAATTCTAGATTAGACAGTTTTAGAGCACAAGAGGGAAACAGGATATAGACACCTTCATTGTGTATTGTAACATTAGATCAGAAGCATTATGGAGCATTGGAGCATAGAAGAGAAGCAGAGAGATGTGTAAGAACACCCATGTACAGATATTTGGATTAATAGAAAGAGGTTGATTCAAATTCATGGTTTTTGTTTGTTCTCTGTGTATTGATGCTGAATAATATGCTCACGAATGTTCGCTTCCTATTATACATTTGCTTTATATGCTGTGTATATGATTTCATGTTTGGGTTTGAAGTCTGAAAGGAAGAAGGAATGAGCTTCAATTGTTTCTCTATCTGAACAAGGATTCCTGCAAGGAGTGCATTAATAGAAGGGTTCAGATAGAGTCACTTTTGTTCTCATTCACGCAGAAGTGCAGACAGGCATAGGAGCCGTGCAAGGAGTGCGCAGGCCAAGTGAAGTCTCAGGGTTGCGAACTTGAGTGAAGTGTTTAAATACTGTTGTTGCAGGTGTGCATAGAGTCAAAGGCTTTCAAACACTTGGAAGTGTCTAAAGATTGTCGCAAGGAGTGCGCGCAAGAGTCTTTTCTAAGACTTAGAATTATAAGAAAGCTCAGGAAGGATAAGGCCTTAAAAACTGTTGAAGAATAGTTCCAGGGAAGCTGTGACTGGAAGTGTGTAAGAAGCATCGTAAGTTTGCGTGTAGGTGGATGAGTTCCGCAGAGGAACACTTGGTCATTCGCAGGAATCGCCAAGGAGGAACGGACAGTCAGAATTCTCCAAGGAGAATTCGTGAATTTCTGTGAGCCGTTAGATCTCACGAAGGAGCAGGGAGGTTACAGCGAAAACTCAGAAAGGTTCAAAGCTCAGGAGGGGCAGGACCGTAGATTCGAGCCACAAGGGCCGTCACATTTACTCATAGTTTTCCATGTTGGGAGTTCGTAGGTTGAAGTCCCGTAAACATTGCAATGGGAATCGCGAAATCATGAAATGAGATATCCCAACGGCTACGAGAACAGTGTGGGGTCACAGGAGTCGGCAAGTGGACAGGTGGCACACTGTATTGGGGTTTCACAGTGAGAAGTCCCGAAGCATATGCAATTGGATTCGTGATCCCACGAAGTTCGAAATGCTGATAGAGGTGATGGTGCATTGAATAGTCAAACTCGCACGTGTGTCGGATTTTTGGCATATCAGGACTCGGGAGTCGGAGAACCAAATTGTTTGACATTGCGAGTGCCGAAATCGCAATAGAAAAAACCCCAATAGGGAAAGTTCAGCGTTGACTGGTTGTCAGGTTTCGGGGATTCGTGAGACCAAGGCTCAACCACTGACCCCACGAAGTCGTGAAGTCCGATCTCCTAAGTGCAAAGAGGGGATCTCACGAGGATTGTTGTGGGTGCAGATTTCCCGATAAGGAAATATAGGAACCGTTTGGAGTTCTTCGGGCCGTGTGGAAGGAAAGATCCTGTGTGCACGCCGACCTTCTGACCTGCGGGTTGTGAGGTAGGGGCGTCTCCGTCACCTTGATGTCCATATTCACGTCTACACAATGTTCATCAAAAGCCTTAAAGTTCTTGGAAGTTAGATGAGCAGAGCAGACCCGTTGCTTAGAGAAAAGTTGAATCATGAGTGGATTATGGATTATAATCCATGGACATTGGAATTTAGTGATCTAAATGAGTTGTAACAACATTAAACTTCATTTACCCCTTAAGGAACCCCTTCCCAGTGTCACAAGAAATAACGCTACCTTGCCAAGCCATGCTTATAGCCTATAGGTATAGAGTTAAAATATTTCCGTGTTGATCTCCCATTAGATGAAGCAGTGCTTTGGTGATCTCCTTCTGATCTCCATTTATTAGAATAAGTAGTTTGTGGTGATCTCCTTCTCCGAAATAATCTAAAACAAGTTAAAGTTTTAGTGGATAAGAAGGCCAGAAAAATTTGAAACAATTTGAATTGACTTTTATTCAAGTACAGTGAGCACCATACCCACATGAATCAGTTGTATTATATACCATACATATTATGATGAGTAGAGTGAAAGACAAGTTTTGATTTAAATGTAGTGAGCGTCATAGAAACATGAATCAATCATATTATATGCAATACTTATTAAAACTAGCGCAACCACATAATTGTGGCTGATGAACGTCCATAGTTGTATTTAATTTACAAACCCTAACTTTAATATAATCTAAATTTTAACATAAACCCTAACTATAATTTTAAATATTAATTCTAGTCTTAATCATAATTTTAATACTAACATAAACCCTAGCATAAACCTAATATTAATATAAGCATTGGCAGACCCTATTTTCAAGATTTGGGGGTGCTGGCCTCTAGCTCGTTGACTGGTTTCCCAAGTTGTTTTGAACAATTTGTTAATTTTTTTGAAAAAAAAAAATTATGGAAGGTGACTTGGGATTCATACATACATAAATTATGGTTCAGAAGAATCGGTTTTGCACAATTTGTTAATTTTTTTGAAAACATAAATTTATGGAAGGTGACTTGGGATTCATACATAAATAAATTATGGTTCAGAAGAATCGAAGAATCACAAGTAGCTAATGTTAAATATCTTTACCAAATTCATTTTTATTTTAGCAAAACTATTCTTTGTTAAAATCAGATATAGATGTTTTTTTATTTAAATGTTATGGATTTCACCAAAAATCACTGTTATGAATTATTGTTTCCAACGAAGTATGAAACATTTTTTCCAACGACGTACAAAGTTTGATGTTTCCTGCACGCTGAACATAATACTAGTACAGATCCTCTCCTCCTAAATAGTCCTGGCTGGAACAGACAGTGTAATAGGTGTTACTTGTTTGGTGCAACAAAACAAAGCTTTCTGATAAGACTGTGGCATCTTCTTGGTCCACCACTCCCTCTTTACAGATTCCATTTTGGTGGTGCTCCATGGAATCATTGTTTCCAACGAAGTATGAATTATTCTGTTTTCCTTGCTATATAATTGTGACCACTACAAACTTATAAATTAATTAATAACAAGCTTTTTTAGATTAATTAACAACTAAGAAGTTCTACATTACTTTTTAGTTCTATTTGTGTTTTTAAAATAATAAAAAAATTACAATATTTAAAATTATTAATTTAGCCTTTTTTAAAACAATAAAAAAATTATAATATTTAAAATTATTAATTTAGTTTTTGTTGATACAATTTCAAAACTTTAACATGTAATAACATAATTTCAGAGAACAAAACCTAATCACTTAAAATAATAATTTGTATGTAGTTTATAAAGGGGTAGATTTCCAATTTTCCCATATACTTGTGAGTCTTGGTTCATTAACCGATTTCCTTACCTATAAGAAAGACATGCATCTCTTAGCCAATTAGAAATAATTTTAGACCATATTAACCTCTTACCTTACCTATAAGAAAGACATGCATCTCTTAGCCAATTATAAACAATTTTAGATCATACTCCAAAACAAAAGATAGTTTTAGTCTACATAATACTTACAAGAAAGCCATTATCTCATGAAACCAAATACTACTCAAAGTTACAATTTAACATCCTACTTTTGTCCAACATATTCTCTTATTCTCTTTTGTTTAAAATTAAGATTCACTTTTAAATAATTATCATATACACTTATTGTAATATTCTAAGTAAACCAATTAAACCTTAAAAGGTTTGGGTTCTATGCTACTCGTAGAACCCATTTTTGGGGGGATTAAAATTACTAGCTTTTGCAACCATGGAATTAACAACCTTGTAATATTTCCAACAAAACATTAAAATCAATTCTCAAATTGAAAAATGACACCTGCAATAGCATCATTTTCTTTCGAGGTCAGAATTACAACTTCTTTAAAACCACGGCCTTAACCATACCATTGCAACCAAAACCTTAAAGTTAACCCCAAAATAAAGAAAGTGGTTCTTTCAGTTGTAGTCGCTCTTTTGGGGGGTTAAAATTACAAATTAATGGAAATCCACGGCCTTGACAAATGATACCTTTGTAACCAAAATTTTAAAATCAACCCCCAAATTGAAAAAAGGTGTTATTAGTGGTAGCCCATTTTTTCAAGATTAAAGTTGCAACATTTTTAAAACATGGTCCAAAAGTCAATGTTGTTGCAAATGAAATAATATATAAGAAACAAAAGAAAAACAAGCCAAAATATAGGGAAAATAGATAAAAAAAAAATAGAGAGGGAAAAATGAAGAAAATGAAAACAAACCCAAAAATAAAGAAAAAAAACAATTTCCCTTTTAATGAACTTTTTTTTTCTTGAAGATAGGTTTTTTAAAGGGTGAGTGCAAGAAGTTTATGGTCGAAAAAGTGGCAAAGGAATGATTAAGAACGCACACTCACAGAAATGTGTGCGCATTCTTAGGAATGTGCAAGTGTTCCTATACCTATACATTTGGATATGGTCGAACCTCCACGTGGATTTCCACGTATGTTTAGTGGAAAAACTGCATACACGGTCCTAAGAATGTGCACGCAGTCTTATTGGTAAAAATATTTAAAGGGCTTGAGCACAATTAGTTCTCATTGTGCACAAATCACGCTCGTTCTTCTCTCATTGGGAAAATATAATGGAGATAGAGAGGAGGAAGAAAGGGAGGAGGGGGGCACCATGTCTAGGTATGTTACATTTTTCTTAATTTTAATCCAATTTAGTATTTTGCTCCCAATAATCTAAATTAAAAAAAAAATTGTGATTTTGTATTTTAAATAAAAAAGGAACCTAATTTACATGACATGGATTTTAAATTGAAACATATATAATACAATGGAACCCCAAGATATTTTAAACCGCTCAAAAGAAAACCAAGAAGATCAAAACCCCAACCCACCACCACCACACAATGTAAACATTGAAATTGATGAGGTTTTTGTTATATTACAAACCCTTGAGGAACAATTAAGAGAGACTAGAGAGCCTAGCAGAGTCTACTTGGCCACTTCTTTGGACATCATTGTGCAGTCCATTGCAAGTGCCCAAGGGAAATTGACCTCTATTTCTTATTATAGGGCATGAATGTATAAGTACTATAGCACTAATTTGGACAGAAACCAAGTCAAAGAAATGGGCATTTCAAAACAACAAATATTGTCTATTTTTAGGGATCCTAGAAATGGAAAAGAACTACCATTGACCAGGAATTAGATCTCCATTGATTGGTGCATCCATCCCTAGATTATTCAAAACTGGATGGATAGGTGGTACATGGTTTTTGATAAACCTCCCTGCAATAACATGGAGATGCCCTTATATTTTCTGAGGAAATTATGGATTGAGTTTATTATGGGTAAGCATGTCAACTAATTTAACATTGGTGACTTCCATGGGGTGGGTTGAGGGTCCGCACAGGATCAAGATCATCCCAGGTGTGACCCCGAGTTAGGTGTCTGCCCCCCCAGGCTAAGGCCTGATCCCCCTACCCAACATCTTCTTGTTGCAGATAACTTGAAATAGGTACAACTATCCATCTCCTCATTTACTCCTAGCCTACTGCAACATAGTAAATTTGTTGCACTATATCGGCAGGAGGTTCCTGCTAGTGACATTGATAGAGGATTTGAAGTGTCAGAATGCACAGGAGAGTACAATGAGGAGAGGCCACATGGACATAGAATTCGTCCATGTGAATGATCCAGATTATTTTCGGCACGAAAGGAGAGAGTAGATATAATAAAGAAATCTAAACAGATATATCAGATATCCAATAATATAACAAAGATATATCATAGATATAACCATAAACACAGAGATACAATAATACACAATTTCTATTAATGAGTGAAATGTACAAAACTGTAGAAATACAATGTGGAAGACTCACTGGAATGGTGGTAGATTATCTCTAAGAAGAGATGTGATGACTATGCTCATTCGCAATAATATCATTGTTAAAATGAGGCTCCAAAGGCCTTTTTAACATAAATAAAATCCAAAACCCTAACCCTGGAAGATAAAAAACCAATAGTTTTGTGGACCTCATTTTGGGTAGTTTGGTGTATCAACTTCCTGAGGGCGTAACCTTGGCATACAATCTTCGTTTGGGGCCCACTATAGCTCATTGTAAAGGTATCGATGGAGAGATTCATTTTTGTGGCTCAATGAGAGACTTTGGCTATCAATGAGCTGTCTGATCATGAAAATACGTCGTTTAGGCCCTAAAAATAGACCCATAAGTTTAAGATCCAACAAACTGCTAAAAATAGTAAATTTCCATAAAATTGTTTTGAGCCAGTTGGAATAGGTGGTTGGCCACCAATATCCACCTCGATCAATCCTCCCTCCTTAGGAAGAAATGGTCTCCATTGCGTTGAGTTCTCGGGGGAGAGGGGAAAGTGTTTGTTGAATCTGAATCTTGGTGATTTGCTTGCCTTTTTGTAGAAGTTGTGTTGCTTACCTTTTTGAAGGCTATCAGGAACCTGTTGTTGGAGGGGTTGAATCTGTTCAACCAACTTGTTCTATCTTGGCTTGATTGGGCAGCTTGTAGGTACCATTGTAGGTGAAGAACCAATATCTTCTTTCTCTTCTACAACCTACTTTTGTTGGAAAGAAAGGTCTTGCTCCAAGGATGCAGTTGTTGCAGTGTCCTTCTATTCATATTTTGAATAGATTGTGAAGAGGATGAATTTTACAGTATGAGAGATTACCCTGTGACACTGTTTTGGTGGGACCATAGCCATAACTACCCATGGTATCCTGTATAGATGACCCCCCGGAGTAACAATGTCACTACAGGGTTGAGACTCATAAATATCATGGCACTTCCACATATATGGTTGGCCCAAAAGAACATCACAGACATCTAGCAGGGCAACATCACATAATACCTCATCCTAGAAGGGATGGATGTTGTATGAAAATCGACAATGTTGGTTGACACGAAGATCTCATCCCAGGTGAAGCCACCCTATGTTGTATGGTTGTGGGTGTGGTGTTGTTAATAATCCCAACTATTTGATGACCTCTACTGAGATGAGGTTGTTCTAGCTTCTTCTATCAACAATAAAATGCAGCGGGGTCCTCTTCACCCACATCTATGAATGAAAAAGGTGTTCCCCCTCTTTAGGATCTGTTGGTTCTTCTGGTTTAATTGCTACAGTCATGACATTAGTAGTGGGGTTTGTGTCGATGATCTTTGTTCTCCCATTATTTTCTAAATCAGGGTTCAACTCCTTTTCTTTGATATCGGACACCACTTTACATTGTTCTTCATCGTATCTCTGTTACCCTTCTTTTCATGTGGCTTGGGTTGGTTTTCTGGAGGCTAGTTGTTAGGGCCATGTTTACCATACTTTGGTTGTTGCATATTTGCAGACCCGAACTCCCATTTGTTTTGGTGCCTAAATTTGTGTTCGATTTTGACAACATATCGATAGGAAACTCCCAATCATGAGATGTCCAGGAAATCCATTTTGGTTTGGATGTACCTATGCAGAGTGGAAGACTCTGTAGAATGGTGGAAACTTATCTCTAAGAAGAGATGTGATGGCTACACTCATTTGCAAGAAGAGAATTGTTACAATGAGGATCCAAATCCATTTTTAACATAAAGAAAATGCAAAACACTAACCCCGAAAGATGAAAATCCAACGATTTTGTGGACCCCGTTTTGGGTAGTTTGGTGTATCAACTTCCAGGGTCGTAACTTTTGCATATGATCTTAGTTTGGGGTGCATGATAGCTTGTTGTAAAGGTATAAATGAGGAGATTCATTTTGGGGGATCAGGTAGATCCCTAAACTATCATTAAGGTTCCTGATAGTGAAATTACATTGTTTAGGCCCTCAAAATTTCCACAGAAGTTTAGGACCCGACAAACTACTAAAAATTGTAAATTTCCAGAAAATTGCCTTGAACCAGTTGGAATAGGTGGGTGGCCATCAATATCCACCTAGATTAATGAACCTCATAGATGATTGAGTTGTGGGAAGACATGTTATGGGCCTATAGAGATCATTGGACAACATAGCTTCATGGATGAGGTTAGTATCTCAACCCTCTTTATGTTCTTCATCCTTATATATTTATTTTGTATTTTGTGTATTTATATAGATATTTGATTGTATGTTGTTTTGTAGTTGTTGTGTCTCAACAACATACCCTCTATGACCATGGATGCATCAATTCCTAGACCCACCACTTATGCAACAATAGAGGCATCATGCTCATTGGGTGCACCATACACACAGGTATGTATCACATTTGATAGATTCAACTTAGTCATTTATTTATTTTATGGCATCCTCAATTTTTTTATATGTTCTCTTATTTCTATAGGATCTGGCACCATACGATGTCGAGGATTGTCCATCTGGAATGGACAAGTCACCAACGTCACAGGTATCATGTGTAAAGTTAAATATCATATAATTCTCAAATTAGTTGTGTTTATGTTTTTCAATTTTACTATTTGGTACTAATAGTTCAATTTTATTCATATGCAGGTCGTCATTCTATTTTCTAGGTATAGTAGTATTTCACCCTCTGGGCACTTTGACGTTGCTTCTAGGTTTCCTTTCTCCAGGCCTAGAGTGTTGGAATCGCTTGTATAGCCTGTGAGGGTCCATCACAACCCACCTGTCTACCACCCACCCCCACCACCACTTTCATCCCCATCGACAGAGACTTCCATAATAAAGGTTGTCTAGGAGTAGGTTGTACAACCTAGTGCTCCATCTTCCAGTGAACCTCCATCGATGCCTGAGATATTCATGGTGAGATAATGCATTGATGATATTTTTTTATGTTTCATGAATTTTTTTTAACATATATTTGTTTAATTTTCTTGACTTGATCCTTGTAACTGATGTGGGGTGACATTGTAGAGATATTGGGGTCACAGAGGAGGGTAACACCCTCACGATTGATAGTTTCATATGCATTAAGTTTTCTTAGGTTAAATTAGCAAGTATCAATTTGTATGTCTATTAATTCATTTATGAAAAAAACTTATAACACTGTTTATTCTTTGTGAAGTCTCTAGAGAATCAAAGCACGCTTAGGCCTAGAACCTCTCGAGGTGCATCCTCGAGCAAGAGAAGAAAGATAGATTTCTAGGATGCTCCTGAGGGTGGCGAGGGTGGCATTGGTCAATGATTGACCAACTATTTCCATTTTGTAGTTAGGCCACGATATAGATGTTTTATATGTTAGGGAACCTGGTGTCGCTTTGTATATTGGGCACGAATTGTCATTTTCTAAAAAATGTACAATTTAGACGATGTTGAGTATATATATATATATACATTTCATAGCACATTTTTTATGATTCTCATTGTTTCTACATTTGATGTTTATGAATCTATGAATTCCAAAGTGTATGAATTTTATGTGTATTGATCCCTTTATTTGTTTCTAAAGTCATTATAAACACTTGCATTATGCATTAAGGATTAGCTTATGGTGGAAAATATTGCTAAGTTTTAAATCCATAATCAATTAATGGTTCTCAAGTAGCATTGCTTGCTAATCAACCATGTATCTCTACATCATCGATAGGTCATTCATTTTGAATTAATTGCATGAATGTTATGGATATACATATTCTAACTCACAACCAACAATATGGAATACCTATTGAATTATATCCATCTAAATCCAATGACAATCCACACTCAAATAGTGGTCACTTGAAAATATTGTGGCCTTAAAAATGACATATTAATTTTTTTTATTATAAAAATTATTTTTCTCAATTATCTTCTACATAGTTGTAAATCACTTAACAATTTCAGCTCAATGTTATCTTCTAGGGCACACACATTAATCCCCTCTTTCTATGCATGAAATATATAAAATCATTTGATTTATGTGTAACCTTTCATAAATGCCAAAAAAGACTAGTCAAGGACTCATTAATGCACATGTTTGTTTAGATTGTGTAGTGGGTATACGTAAGTTTTGTTAAACCCATCAATTATTAATAACATTTATTCAGTCTTCCATTATGTCCACTAAACTTATTGATTTTGATCAATAGAATGAGAGAGTTCACATGGAAACTAGATATTAGAATGGGTATCATTTTCCACCTACAAATAAAGGTTTTGAGGTTACATTTCATGACACACTATAGAAAGTAATTTTATGCTACCAAAATTCCTCCAGGGAGACTTGAAACCATTATTCTTTTCCCTTCACCATATATGATAGTTTATTGCACATTCCTACCCAATTTTTTGGTTAGATCACACAAGGAGACAAAGGACCCTCCCAAACCCAATCCCAGAAACATGTTGATGCCATTCCATTGCCATGCCATGCCATTGTTGTGCCATTGTCATTCCTTTCCAAGTCATTCCATGCCATGCCATTTCCATTTCCATGCCATTTTCAAACCTTTCCATGCCATGCCATTTCTATGCCTTGCCAATTTATGCCATGACATGTCAGTTCCATGCCTTTCCATATTGTTAGGGTCCTAACGCGCACATAGGTTGAACAATATATTTGGATGTAATAAAGGTCAATATTAATAAGGCCTTTCCATAAAATAGAATAAGGCAGATGTAAGAAGACCTAATAGAAGCTTCCATTTCTAGAAGGATCTTCATCTAGATGCTTCTTTTGATAGACATATTTAGTGTAAATAGGAGTCGAGGGTATGAGAACCCTAGCTTGGATATTATTGTAATAGAGCTCTGCTCAACTGGAGGTTGCCCCCTCGAAGAGGACTGTGAACATTACTTTCAATATCAAAGTGTTATTTCTATTGTTATTCTTATATCATTTCAGTACTGTTGGTCACTATAATTTCTTAATTAATTTTAAACAACCAAGTGAAACGTAAATTATCAACCCAGGGAAGTCTTTTATTTCAAAGATAGCCACGCACTGTATATGCTCAATTCCAAAAGTAGCTTAGTGTTGTAGTAAAAAAATTATACTAATTATTTCTGCTGAAGCTCTGAATTAAATCACAGGAAAGTAACCACCCTATTGCAATTCGTTAAAGATCAATCTAAGAATCCTGGATTACATTAAAATAACACTTGCAATGAGAAAGAACATCTATTCTGCAATCAGAGAACAAGACCCTTACTCTCAAACAGAGACTTCAGCATTAACACTCTTTTTATGAAAACAATAATGCAGAAACAATTAACTCTATCTAACAGAGAACAAAGCACTTAGTTCCTTTTTGTCTAAGCAGGAGCCTTGAGCCTTACTTTTGTTTTAGCACACTTGTGAAGTTGAGGTCTACAGAGAACAGGGCAGTCTGATTCCTTTCCTTCTGAGCAGGGATCTCTAACCCAGTTTCTGGCTAACACCAAGGAAAGTCTACAGAGAATAGGATGTTTTGGTTCTTTCCTTTCTGAGTAGGAACCCTTTAATCCAATCCCTGGCTAACACACTTGCAGAGGTAAAGGAAACCTACAGAAGATAAGGTGTTGTAGTTCCTTTCTATCTAAGCAGGAACACCTTAACCAAATCCCTGGCTAGCACACTTGCAGAGGTAAAGGAAACCAACAGAAGATAAGGTGTTGTAGTTCCTTTCTGTCTGAGCAAGAACACCTTAACCAAATCGTTGGCTAGCACACTTGCAGAGGTAAAGGAAACCTACAAAAGATAAGGTGTTGTAGTTCCTTTCTGTCTGAGAAGGAACGCCTTAACCAAATCCCTGGCTAGCACACTTGCAGAGGTAAAGGAAACCTACAAAAGATAAGGTGTTGTAGTTCCTTTCTGTCTGAGCAGGAACACCTTAACCAAATCCCTGGCTAGCACACTTGCAGTAGTAAATGAATTCTACAGAGGTTATGATATTCCGATCCCCTTCTGTCTGAGCAAGGACCTTTAACCAATTCTCTGCTAGCCTCGTAAAATCATAACACAATATTGATGATAAAAAGGATTACAAATTCCATTCAATAACTAAGACAGAGTCAGTGGTGTTTCAGCAAAGCGGAATCCATTAAAAACAGTATTTCAGCAAACGACAGTTAAACAAAATGTAAACAGAAATTATACTAACACACTTCTATCTAATGGGTGAATCTTGTGATGAAGGTGGGCCCTCCCTTCTCACCAGATTCCCCTGAGCGAAAAAGATAGAGAAGGATACTCAAAGCAGTCTTATATTCATCTGTCGAAATATCACATTACAAATTGGAAGAATAAAATACGTCCCACTTCTCTGGAGTTGCTTCAATGTATCAAAAACTTGGATATCTCGAATGGTGATTTCCTCTGATTTAAAGAGGAAATCCCTTCAATCATTACAATGCATATCTGAATCCTATCTTAAGTCGAATATTCTTTCTAAATCAACATAGGATGTCCTAGTCTCACGCAACCGAATGCTATTACAAGAACTGAATAAGATATTGTTGTTACGACTGGTGTAACAACTTCTTCTTCTTTGTTGTGGATGTTGTTTCAGCATCGCAATTCACGGGTTGTTTCAGCCACGTGAATTGCACTCTGACTATTGACCGCTGACTGTGTCGGCTTCCTTGTGTTTCAGCATCGTCGGTTCTGGCGGTTTCTCTGTGTTTCAGCATATGCAACTCTGGACTGTGTACTAGCTCCGTGTTTCAGCATCTTGCGACCTCGAACTGTGTAGCAGCTCCGTGTTTCAGCATCTGCAGCCTCGGACTATGTAGCAGCTCTGTGTTTCAGCATCAGTTTTGTGTTTCAACAATGGCGGTCTTGGACAATTCTGTGTTTCAGCAATAGGCCTTGAATGCAAATCTGCAGCTTTGGACACTTATGCATTTCTAATCAATGGTTAAGTACGAGAATGATGTAAAATATTATGCAAAACAGATTAAACATATAGTAATGAGAAGGAACGTTGTATACCTTTGAGATGATCAGATAAAGTGATAGGATGAGTCTAAATGTAGGTGATCAAGAGTATAATGGTGGAAAAAAGTATAGGCAAAAAGGTACATTGTGTGGTCCTAACATCCCCCCCAACTCAAGGTGTTGCATGTCCTCAGGCAACTTACTCTGAATCAAAGACTGGATACCTACTCTGATCATGTAAGCTACTCAAGCTATAACTCTGGGAGGTGCTGTCTGTCAGCGTTTTGAATCCTTGCACTTTCTGCAATCTTTGCCATGCTGTTGTTTCTGCCTTCTTAGGCAACTTGTAACTGATTTGATATCTTTCTATTGGCAACCAGAGAATGGGAAAATAGAACTTGTACCCAATCCAATTTTCAGCACAATGTCTCATACACTGGATATACTTGGGTATCCTGGAAATTGCTACTTCTAAGTTAGCAGGACCAAAAGGATTGTTCTGTTGTCTCTTTTCTGTGGATTGCTGCCAAAACAGGTTATTGGCCTAGAGGGAAGGAATCTCTATGGATCTGATGATGCATTCACAATCCTAAATCACTTCTGATTGCAGCTGCTGAACATGTTCAGTCACCCCTGGTTGCTTTAAGAACGCATAATACTGTGAGATGAATGTAGCTGCCCCTTGTGGTTCTGGTCTGATCCAGAGGAGGCGATTCTCTTCATTGTTCTTGGCAGCCGAAAAGTCACCTTGCCAAATGATTTGATTGAGGAGAAAGGAAGTAAAGGCTCGAAGTTGAACATCCCCAACAAGAGGATTTATGTTTAGCAACCTATTTTCTGGAATAGCCTCATTATGGAAATATGCCTCACAGAGGAGGTGTTGATCTCTGGTGGAGGCAGCTACAAAAGTTTTAATAAAGTCTGCTGATAAAATGACTTCATGGGGTTTTCCTTCTATAACAGACTTAATCTGAAACCACATGAGTCTCTCCATGAGAAATAAGGAATAATTACAAGATGGTTTCCTTGTGGCCATTAGTTTCTGCATCATATCAAATGTCAGGATTAATCTATCCTTTAGGTCTTTGTTTTTCTTCTTAAGCTCACAAACTAGCTGGCATGTCTGGTCCAATGCTTCCCAATTTGAGAAGGTTTGATTTATCCAAATCTGTTTGTGCACTTGCAGATTTTTGGCCTGTGTTTCAGCATACTCCTTCTTCCATTTCTGTATCTCTGCTTGCTCATCCCATAAATGGAAAGTCTAATTTTCGGCATGGGAAGTAGTGGGATGAGATGAGGTTTGAGTAGACTGTTCCTTGGAAGTGGAGAGATTGATTTGTCTGGGAGGTACAAATTCTTCCATGGGAATTGTTTGCACAACCTTGTTGACAACAATAGGGGCTTCCTTCTTGAGCCTGAAAAGGCCTGCTGGTTCTTGTGTTGCAGCAGGTTCAGTCTTGGGCTGGCTAGGGCCTTCTGGTTCTTGTGTCGCAGCAGGTTCTTTCTTGACAAAAGGTGAAGGAATGGGAGTTTCTCCTGGCACTGGCACTTGGGTTATCTTATAGCCTGCTTGATGGTAGATATTGCCACATTGGCAACACATGTATTATTTACATACGCTTTCTGTGGTCTCTTTTGTTGTTCGGGCTAAGGTGTACAGACTTAGTTCTTTTTCGAATGCGTCCCTTGCCCTGACTAATTCTTGCTGGTATGCTTCCAATTGAGATTTCAAAAAGTCATTTTCTTCCAAGACATCAGCCATTGTTTGTTTGGATTTGGAGGTGATTGGTTCTTGTGTGGCAGTCACAGCCTCATGAGCTGATGCTTGTGGAGCAGCTTCAGGAATGGCAATTGATACTTGTGTTTCAGTCTCCTGGTGTAAGGAGAGTAGTGTTTCAGCACCCTCAACCTCTGATTCCTGAATCTCAATATCAATGGTTGGTTCTTGTGTTTCAGCCACTGGGTGTTGTGTTGCAGTATCTAGGATCTCAATTTCCTCAATTTCAAAATCAGTGGCTGGTTCTTGTGTTTCAGCCACTGAATATTGTGTTGCAGCATCCAGGGTCTCGGATTCTTGTAATTCAACTTCAATACTAGTGGCTGGTTCTTGTGTTTCAGCCACTAGATTGGTAGCCGGTTGTGTTTCAGCGACTTCGAAGACAAATGATGTCTGGGATTCTGATTCCTGTAATTCAATTTCAATGTCAGCGGCTGGTTCTTGTGTTTCAGCCATGGTTGTTTCCTGTGTTTCAGCCATGGCTGGTTCTTTTGTTTCATCCACTGAATGGGTGGCTGGTTCTTGTGTTACAACGCCCATGGTTGGAATAGGCAAAGATCCCGGGATTTGGGAAGTTGAAGATGTACGGCGTATCAGTCGAATAGGTGGGGGATCTAGGGTAGTGGTCATCCAGGGTGGCCTCATTGAGGCTCTTGTCCGCTTTTTGTGCAAGGAGGGTGGAAAGGGGGCGATCTGTTTTTGTTTTCGTGGAGGTCTTTCCTGAATGATAGGGCAGGGGACATTTTCTGGTTCAGAGTCATCAATTAGAATGTGAAGGGCGGAAGTGGAGGACTCTGGTGCAGTATGTGACGATTCAGGTATGGTAGGGGGACTGGTTGGTCGTGTGGGAGGGCTATGGGGTATTTTGGGGGAAACTGGGGGGTTTTGATGTTGCTACTCCTCAGGAATTTCAGGGATTTCGGCAGTTGGTGCAGGATTTATGGGTGGATTATTTAATGGACGGTTCTGCTGTTCAAAACCCCTGTTGATGAGTAATTGAACCAAACGGTGGTGGGTAAGTGACTGTCTTGGATCTTTTACCCTTTGACAGTAATGTGCCATGTTCTTTAGACATCCCAACAAATAATATGGGATATTGACCCTTCTGTTATGTCTTAAATGAGAAAGCAAAAGGAAGTCATGCTGATAGACTACCTGATAGCGACCTTCGCAGGTCAGGTAGTGCTTGATGAATCGGGCGACCTCCGGCCACGGGGGTGGTAGTGAACTGAGTTGAACCCCTCTACCTTTTAGTACAATTCTTTCCCCAGCCAGGAAGAAACTCTACTGGACATCCCCGATGATATGCTTCCGGCTGAACTGTCGAGTGCCATCAATGGGGAGGCCTGAGACCGCGGATATGTCCTGCTCTGTCACAGAGATTCGGATGCCTGCGACGACAGAATGGTTCTCCTGAAGATTTTGGGCGAGCTGTATTACTTTTCGTTCATTATATCCTTGAAGCCTGCAGAAGTAACTGAGCCAACCTGCTTGCTCGAAGATTTGATACGCTGCTGGGTAGTGTTCGAGCAGCGCTATCGTGGCAGGTTCTTTGCGAATGACAGCTCATCCCATGGATATTTAACTTAGTAGGATACAGTGTCAAGAGTTTTTGTATCAGCTCTGGCACATAGTAAGTTTTTCCGAGGGGTTATGTGCAGGAATAGTGGTTAAATGCGTAAAAGGTGATGAAATGGGTATGGCGGCAATGAAATCGGAGGAAATGATGGTATTGTTGATTTGACGTGTACTTCCCTTCCCGTTAAGTGCGATTAGTAATAATGGGACTTAAATGGTCTTAAAGGCTTGAAATCTTTCTCATTAACTACAATCTAATCTGAATTACACGATATTTACATACCTCACCTTACTATTTGGTTCATTCTGACAACTAGATATCATGCCTGTTCGTGGTTCTGTTGTTGTGGCGGTGGATTTTGATTGTGTCGGGGGCATGCTGTTTAGAGGGACGATGGTGAGAGACTGGTGTTTCAGCAACAGAGAAGGACGGAACAATTGTTGTAGATGAAGAACTGCTGTTGACTGGTGTTTTCAGTATCAGAGAAAAATGAAAAAGTGTTGAGCGGTGGTGTTTCAGCATCGGGGAGAAGTCAATCATGTTGAACAGTGGTGTTTCAGCATCATGAATGAATGATGAAGGGTTGCTGACAACTGGTGTTTCAACAACGGAAAGAGGCGAAACAATTGTTGGACGGAATTGTTTCGTCGTTGATGGAGGGTTGTTGATAATGGTGTTTCGGCAACAAAAGGGAGAAAGTCAAAACAAGTGCTGGACGGAGTTGTTTCGGAAATGAAAATAGTGAGAAAATGGCGGGCTGGAATGTTTTGGGAGTGGGAAGAAATGAAAAATGCTGAACAGTGGTGTTTCAGCATCGAAAAAAATGATGAAAGGTTGCTGGTAACGGTGTTTCAGCAATGAAAAGGAGAAAATGAAAAGTTGCTGGTAGTGGTGTTTCAGCAACAGAAAGGAGAAAGGTGAAACAAGTGCTGGACGGAGTTGTTTCGGTGATGAGGAAATGGTGGACTGGAGTGTTTTTGGAAATGGGAAGAAATAAAAAGTGCTGAACAGTGGTGTTTCATCATCGGTAAGAAAGTCACCAGTGTTCATCAGCGGTGTTTCAGCGTCGTGAAAATCAGTAGTGCTGCACAGCGGTGTTTCAGCATCGTGAAAATCAGCAGTGTTGTGCAGCGGTGTTTCAGCATCGTGACAGCTTGTCTCTTTGTAGAAAAATCAGCCTCTCCTGTGCTTTGATCGGGATCCTGAAAAAATCGACTGTAGGACGATATTTCTTGATAGGGATTATTAGTATATGAAATCTAATCTAATCTAATCTAATACCAAAGGAAATCTTAAAAGAATTAATTGTTACTAGGGGTAGAAACCCCCTCAACGAAAAGAAAATGAGCGTCTGCCATGCATGTAGCCTTAAAATCTTCTTTAGAAATAGGTTTCTAGTACAGACGGAGCTGATGACCATTTACAAGTAACGGAGTTCTGGAGTCATCGATTGTAAGGAGCCTTACTGTTCCATTAGGAAAGACTGTGTCTACTTTGTAAGGTCCTAACCATCTTGTGCGCAGTTCCCCCTGAAATTCTTTGAACCGGGAATCATACAGTAGAGCCCAATTTCCTTTCTAGAACTGCTTGTTCTTGATATTTTTGTCATGCCATTGTGATCTTTGTTGTTGAATTACAGTTGTTTGCTGAATGGCATCTAGTCTTTTCTCCTCTAGTTCATTAAGCTGCTGCAGCCTAGCTGTCTGTGCATCAGTTAAATCAAGGTTGGCAGCTAAAGCAGTCCTTAAGGTTTTTATCTCAAATTCCACAGGAAAGACAACACTCTTCCCATAAATCAGTTCACAGGGAGAAAATCCTGTAGTATTTCTCCAGGTAGTTCTGTAGGCCCATAATGCCTCAAGGAGTCTGTTGGACCAATCCTTTCTACTTTCCTTCACTGTTTTTGTGAGAATGGCTTCTATTACTTTGTTTGTGCTTTCCACCTGTCCATTGTCTTGGGGGTGGTATGCTGTAGTCATTCTCTGCTGAATATGATATTTCTGAAGGGTGGCTTTGAACCCATGAGAAGAGAAAGGAGGTCCTCCATCTGTAACTAACTCTCTTGGCATTCCAAATCTGGTGAAGATGTCTGTGAATAAGAATTTTATAACTGCTTCTTCAGTTGCTCTATGGAGTGCCTTGGCTTCCACCCATTTAGTCATGTAGTCTGTGCAGACCAATATATAAACTTTTTGATTGGATGGATGGTTGATGGGTCCTATGAAATCTAAGGCCCATCTTTCAAATGGTTCAAGTACTA
>JASDQU010820166.1:10478-20504 GCA_032191745.1 Picea mariana
TAGAGACATCATCCAAGGTGCAACATTCATCATCCTAGGCCTTCAATGTGTGGGGCACAACATCCATCCGGTGGGCTTTCATGCCCCTATGAAGGTCCAAGTGGCTTAGTCCCTTCATGAATGACTTTCACCGGACAAGGTCCTGCAAAGACAAGCAAATACACCCTCTAAGGGTCCACAAGTCATATGAATCATGCCAAGTAAGCCACATTTAATAAAAGAATCACCCAAACAAGTGCATTGAGTCCCCCCTTTTCAAATCAAACAAATGATCAAAGACCTTATAAACTTTGCCAAATTTAGATATGGGAGGGGTGTCATGGTGCCCTATTAGGTAGGCCAATCCCCAAGTCAAGGGATGTTTCCCGAGAAGACCCTCTCTAGACAATGTAATGGGTATGAGGTGGATTGGGGGCAGTACTCTTGGGCTTGGGGTTCTTGACATATCAAGGGATCATATTGTCTCATTTATGGGTGCCTTTGTGGAGGGTGCACTGCATCCCTTTGTTTGCAATGCAACATTTTTCCAAGCCCTTTATTTGCCTTTCATTTTTTTGATGGTCCGAACATTGGGTGCTACATGCAATGGAAAGAAAAAGAGCACGCAATGTCACTTGAAGTTAGAACACATTGAGTGCCATATGCACTGGAAATTAAAGGACACCGCAATACAATCCCCCATCAAGCGAGACATTTTTATTTATTTTCTTTTTAAAAGTCCTTCATTTCTATGGAGAAGCATTTCATGGCTCTCAGGACCTTAGGGTGAGCACTTAGAAGGATAAATTATGACTTTTGACTTTTACGGTGCTAGCTACAACACCTCTGGGCCTTCAACCCCTTTTTCCCATGAAATGAGGTACAAGCTCTTCTTGGGGTCAATGAACCCCAAAATCCAATAGATGAGGAAACAAAGGGGAAGAAGTGTGGAAAGTGGTAAGTATGAGTGGGAATGGTATTGTGGTATGATGACCCTTTAAGGAGACCCCCTAGTATCAACCCTTTTCTTGAGGGTGACCAACTTACTAGGATACCATGTCAACCACCAAGGTGAAATAAGGCAAAGGTATAATCTCCAAGCAAATGTTCCATAATCAAGAAAGGACCCTTTGCAACATGCTCAAATGCTTCAATTATTAAAGTGACACTTACCATGAGACTAGACTTGTTACCTCATGAGGCAAGACTTGCTATGCTCTGTGGGCCAAGCTGGTGTGGCGGACGTTGCTATGCTGTTGACGATGAGTGGTGATGTGTGGTGGAGAGGAAGGGCTTTGTTTGCACAACATGGGCTCATCTGGTCACCTGGCTCTCGGCACTCCATGTCTACTACTTGCGGGCCTCGAGACATCATCTCCTTAGTTAGCCCTAGGCTGGGGGAGTAACAGGGCGGACTAGGAGGATCACCTCATACTTTCATTCCCTTCCGTCAAATTGGAACAACAAGCGACAAGTTGAGTTCCAGAGTACTTTAGACCGTAAAGTGGTGATACCTCAGGTCTCCTTTTAGCCTCCCCCCTTGGGAGATCGATTGATATGTTTGAGACCAACTCAGAGGTGCTGGACCATACATCCGATTACACATCCTCATAGTGACAGAGGGTTCAACTCCAGACGGATCCAGAGCAGGGCATCTCACGCCCATGGCATTGCCTCCCAGCCCCACCGGAGTAGTCAGAGATCTATTTAGAGTTTCTTTCCGACGACCTCAGATGGTAGGAGAATTGAGCTTCCTTGTTCTTACATCCCCCTAAGATCATACAACTGGATCCCCCTATGGTACTCGAGGACTTTGACAGCGAGCTAGTTCGACCCCTGTCGCCCCCCTTGCTATCAGTCATCATATCCAGGAGACCTTGACCTCGTTGGCTTCATCTTCAAATATTTCAATCTCTCCTTCTTGACTAGCATCGAGTTGTCCAACTCCTATCTTGGACACTCCCACTCTCACTTTGTAATGCCATACCTATAACACTGTTATATACACTTTATTTTTGGTCTTAGCTAGGCTTAGTGGTTAGCCTCATCGGATATTTACCTAGATTGTACTTTCGGTTTTCTTGTATCTTTCTCTCTCTCATTATATAGGAGCTGCTTCTGCACTCCTACATTGTGTTCACATTGGATGTATCCTTTAGTCCCATTGACTTACTTTTGTGGTCATTTGTTGGACATTAATAAAATTATCTTATCTTATCTAACTCTGTAATGACAACTGAATAACACAATTCGGATGTTTGTAATTTCCAACTCAGCAATTGCTCATTCACAAATTTTCCATTCAGAATATGACCAAGTAATAACAAATGCAAAGCACTTAACTTGGGCACTGCGATATACATATACAATTGCTTATAGAGATGGTTGTAGCTAATTGGTAGTTACACATATATACAAAATTTACATACCCATACATATGGCTGTAGGTAACTAGCGGAACATAGGGTTTGAAGGAATGGATCACTGCATTGTGTTTTGAGGTAAAATGAATGGTTGTAGGTGGTATTCCTATGCCTAATACATAGCATATGTTGCGATTGGGTGCTCTAGCTCGAGGTTTACACAGAGCACACGCAANTTATAGAGATGGTTGTAGCTAATTGGTAGTTACACATATATACAAAATTTACATACCCATACATATGGCTGTAGGTAACTAGCGGAACATAGGGTTCGAAGGAATGGATCACTGCGTTGTGTTTTGAGGTAAAATGAATGGTTGTAGGTGGTATTCCTATGCCTAATACATAGCATATGTTGCGATTGGGTGCTCTAGCTCGAGGTTTAAACTTTACACAGAGCACAAGCAATAGTTTTATACCAGCAAGTTACCAAGCCTGATGTTTATGTATATGCATATAATTAAAAAAAACCCAACGAATTAACAAATGTTTCAACATTGTACAAGCACACCAAATGATCCCAGGCAAGCTAGCGATTTGATTAAAAGTGAAGTGATGACTAAGTGTGAGAAGTCGAATTGTAGCTGTCCATTAATACAATGGAGAAGATATCTTTTAACCCAGTGATCCAACAATTGGTGATGGGGATTAATGAACAATAGAGCTAAAAAATTGTTGCAATTCTGGGACAGTGCTTGTGGCTTACACAGTGCCAACTAATAGATTTAAAACCATAGAAAACTCAAGGTTACATAAGCTCAATCACACCATAACAACAGCGACTTTTACCATGGAAACTCAAATGGGAAAACTAGGTTTCGTGGGGATTCATTATGCTCTGGAAATCCATTACAAAGGGTGAGCTATGCATGCACAAAAATCTCATGCATTGTTACTCACTAGGAAAAAAAATTGTAGATGGCCATGGCTCAAAGACACCTTGCTCATCATGGACAGTCTCTTTGACACCTTCGTCTTCTGATCTTCAAGAAGGTTGCATTCTTCAATTTCTCATCTTTGCTACCACCCTTCAAGCTTCCATAGTTCTTTTTGCATCGTCCTCCATTGATGTCCTTCTTCACCACAACCTTCATTTTTAATGGGCTGCCTTGGAAGGCCAACCATCATAATGGTTCGTTTCAAATTCCAAGTAAATTTTGGAAATTTTCTAAACTTTGCCAAAAACAATTAAATGCTTATTACAAAGTTTACAAAGAGTTTCTTTTGATTTTTTTTTTGGTGAAGATCCAACTCAGATCATTGAAGGGTCTATCAATTGAGTCCATCCAATGAGTTGAGTTAGTGGTAGCTATACTAAGTCAATATTGATATTAAATCTTTTAGGTGAATTGAAGTCAACCAAGGTCTAGTTGTTAAAGCACCAATTCAACTTGGAGTTGACTTGGGTGTTGAAGTCGCCCAGTTGAGTGGGAGTTGACAGGGGTGAAGTTGTCGATTCAAAGTTGTTTTGGGTTGAGTTGTTGATTCCCCAAGCCAAGTCGACTTGGATAAAGTTCTTGAAGTCACCAATCCAATTCGAAGTCAACTTGGGTAGATAAGATAAGATAGATAAGATAATTTTATTAATGTCCAACAAATGACCACAAATAGGTAATGTCCAACAAATGACCACAAATAGGTCAATGGGACTACTAAGTAAAATAGTATCAATACAGTGTGGGAGTGCAAAGGGCTGCTTCTATATAAAAGATGGAAAGAGGATCTAATCTATGATCTAAAATCTAACAGCTAGATAAGAGAGTGCTAATGGAAAAACTAGAGCGATACATGTACTGCTGAGGGTGACCAATCAAAATGCCTTGGAGGGATGCCTCAAAGGAGGGTAAAAGGGGAAGGGAAGGAGCCTCAGTTCCCATTGGGATTGTTTGCTGATAATATTGTGAGGAATACTGTGCTTGTGCAGGCCATACACCTCTGTATATGTGTTTCTCCTACCATCCAAGGTCCAAGGGAAGAAGCTCGTGATAGAGGACTGTCCCGAAGTACTAGAAGAAGAGCTGATTTATGATATGTTTCGCCATCTCATGGGAGCAGCTTGCTGCTATTGTTTGGGAGCTGAGGATTCTCTATTGGAAGGGCGAGCCCTGTCCTTAGATTTGAGTTGGAAACTCGGTAAGGGTCTCAATTGCGGGGGGGGAGGCGGGTAGGAGGGCCCCTAGGGTCTCTTGGGTCTAGACTCTTTTGGAATGGTGCTGCTGGCTGCTAGACCCCTGGTGTCCCTGTCTGCTAGTAACACCGGAAAAAAAGGATGTAATTGTTCGAAGGATGTATGGTTGGGGGGTGGGGTGGTGTGGGGTTGGCCTAAGCATGGTAGAGATGTTAAACCACCAAGATGAGTTGAAATGGTCCTCCATAGAATAGTTGAATCACCAAGTTGAGTCGACTTGGGTAAAGTCTTCGGCCACCAAGCCGAAATGGAGTTGGCTTGGGAATCGAATTGACTCATTAATGTTGATGTTGATGTGAGTCAAGTTTTTGAATGACCAAGCAAATCTAAGTCATATTTGGTCAAGTTGTAGAGCCATGAAGCCAAGTTGAAGGTGACTTGGGTAGAATTGCTGAACCACCAATCCTAGTCGAAGCTAACTTGAGTAAGAATTGTTGAATTGCCAAGCGGAATCAAGGTCGACTGAATTGAGTTCTTGTTGATTGAGTTACAGATCACATCTTTATTTGTTTGAAAGAACAGTCCTTTCAATTTATTTCCTTATGGATTTGCCATGGGTAAAGATTCAAATATTATAGGATAAAAAATTGCTTGGTCTTCCTCTCATTTTGATCTTTCCTTTTCAACTAGCATGCATCTAATCTGTGTAGTTTTGTTTTACCATGGAAATTGATGCAGTTTAATTTCCCATTCTTTTAACATAGCCTTCTAGTTTGGTCCACCAAATTTTAGATGTCCTTCTAACATTGATCAATCTGTAACCCTAGTTTGACTCTTTAGTGGATATTCTTTCATATTTACATGAACTGATATGTATCCACAGATAGAATTGCATTCAGTGTCTTGACAAAGTCGGGTTGGTCTGATAGTTCACGACAGATCAACTCATACTTGGTAACGTGTTTAAACTTTAATCCCACAGTATGACCATAGGGATCCATTGCTTTGAATATCTACTTGTTCAGGCAAGTGGGCCCTTTAACAGTTTGATCCATAGCATGGCATAAGATACATTTGTCTCAATTCTCACCTGCTAATAGTATTTTTTCATTTCTCTTACTTGTGATATCCTCCTTTCAAGGAAGTAAGATAATGCTAGACTACTGTAGGATTTATTGCAAAAACTATATCAAATTTAAGATGAAAACTCTAAAAAGACCTGTGATTTTTTGCTGCCAGGATTACTCAGCAGGCTCATCATTATATGGAGAACGAGCAAAGCCCAAGACTTTTGCTGCCCGTTTTGCATCATCTGATGGGTACTATTTAGAATGACAGTTTCCTGTCTAGTAAAGTTCTTTTCTTTCTTCAACAATTGATGACATATGGGTTTGATTTCTGTTATATAGTATATGCATTTGAGGAAAGGGTCAAGTCATCTGAAGCAATTTCAAATGCATTACACCCAAAGCCATGAAAGATCAGTGTATGCCTGTGTAACCTAGATATTTGAAATACCTTCTCTTCTCTTCTTGGTTATCATTTGTGTTAAGGCTGGCATTGACTACGAGATGAGGCTGCCTAATCTATACAATCCTATGTAGTAGTGCTAGGATTTGAAAACATTGTTTGAGCATTTGCAAGCAGAAGCATGTTTTACGTTCTTGACCCAAACTTTCTGTAGTTATTAAGCTATATTCAGTGGAGATCTCTTTCGTTTCTCAATTTCTTACGATTGCATTTTGCGGTTCTTGTGTGATGGGATCCAGGTCAGAAGTATTGAGTGTGGTGGTCCGACCTTCCACTCAGCTCAAATTGACTTTTTTGGAGGTTTGGAAAGACTTATACTTCTACATGTTACTTTGAATACTCATTTCTGGCTTCTTACTTTTTGAACTTATTTCAAGTTGTTCCATGTTTAATTTAACGAAAACAGTGACTGGCTCAATGCTATGCTGTCATGCATCCACCCTTCAGTTTTCCTATTAGGTTGGTGTAAACAAGCTGCCTACCAATGTGTGAACATTATCTCAAAATGTATTCACACTATGGTAGTCAGTGATGGTACAGAAGCATTATAAGCTTGTAGTCAATAGATAGTATAAGACAGCTGTCCTGAAAATATAAAACTGTTACAACCTGAAGATTAGCACGAGATAATTAATGTTTCTAATTGGTACATTCTGAAGCCTGCAAACTATATACAATATAGATATTGAATGTTTTGCAGACTTTTACAATGACAGACAAAAGGAGACAAAAAGGTCCATGTAGAGTCTTGATATATCTATTCCTGTATAAAATGGATGAAATATATGAAGAAGTGTACAAACTTACTGAGTTAATTTTATTACAATCTTAGAATCAATTGACAATTTTAAATAGCTTCCATCCTTTTTTTTTAAGTAAAAAGAGGGAAGTTCCTGCTATATTAATTTGCAAAAATACAGTTGTTCCTGGACTGCCATCCGTTCCGCTACCTAAGCGGAAACCGAAACGGTGTCAGCCCTTGTCCAAAATAGACTAGTTTACCAACAGTCCTGCCCGTAGGAAACCAGGACTGATGGAGTTTCATTGTCTTAACTATGACTATTGTCTTACGGAGATTAACTATAATCATACACAAAGCTGTAAAAGTAAGACTGGAATCTTAAGCAAGACCATGATAGTTACCCGGTGGCGTCTGAGGTGGCATCCATATCCTGAGCATGTTCCTTAGCTGGAATGACAAAAAACTGCAAGCAAGTTGGCCATCTCCGTCCCGGTGGCGCATTGGAGAAGGCATCAAAGAGCATGTCTAAACGCTGGCCCATGAGGGTGCCACGGTGGACATGGTCCGCCATCTGGCCCCGCAGATCAAAAAGCAAATCAAGGAGGTCCGGGTGGAGGAGAGGTGGCGGGACACGCCATTGATTCTGCATGGAAGAAATGGGAGGTGGCATGAAGACTGTGCCACCCTCCTTTGTCGTGTCGCCTTGATGCATTTCCACGGGCTCGCTTGAAGCTGCTTCTCTATGCCGCCCCAGGTCTGCTTCCCTACCAGCTCCCTCACTTTGTTCGCTTTCATCCAAGGTGGCTCCAGCTTTTGGGACTGCAGTCTGAGAGGCCGTTTCGTCTGGTATCTCCTCCTCAATGAAGCAAGTGGAGAATTCTTCCCGTGTCAGCTCATTTTCACCGTCATGTTGTTTCTTGGTGACAGGCATGGAGGCTTCTGCTCGAAAGTCAGTTGGTGGCGCCCAATTGTCAGGCACCGTGAAGAGAAGATGCTCTAGAGGGACCTGAATTGGCTCCTCCGGGATAACTTCTTCAACGTATGCCATTGGTGGCTCCACGATAGCTTCTGCAACCGACGATCTGGGAGGCGTTCTGAGCTCAATCCTTCTGTGCAGGATTTGGGTCCGAGCAATGGAGAGTGCTCTTTCCATCCTTTGCATCCGCCTCCGTTGGGCAACAAAGGCGTACCAGGCTGAGCCACGTGATGGCTTCCCTCGTTCGCGGGGCATCAAGGTGAAGAAGCAGGTAAATGCTGTGCAAAGGGCGTAAAGGTCACTGCTCCGAGGCTTCTAGTTGCAGAATGAGCCGGAAATGGAAGAAGACATGGCTCGGGCTCGTCAAGAGCAAAAGGGCCGACGGGATGTTCAACGCCATTAAGTCCCCCTCATAGGTGCGCTTTATAACTGGACTGCTCGCGCGAGGGGTGAGTCCTCTATCAGGTGGGCGGTAGCTGGAACTAGCTCCCATCCTTAATGCTGAGGGGATGGGAGTCGGCCGGCCTCATTTGTGGCCAGGCCTGGCTCCACTCCATGTGTCTCCGATGGTCTACGTGGCACCCCATCCGGGGAGCTTCCATCTTTTTTAAACAAACTCTGTTTTTCGGAATATAACTTACTGAATCAATTTTATTACAATCTTAGAATCAAACTATTCAATAATATCCACCCCTGTAAAATAAAAATGCCCCCTAACAAATAGTCAATGAAATGTCTTTGCCTACCAAAGGAAAGAATAATAAAATAAAAGAGACAAAGAATGCCGGATTTAATCCTTGCCTGTCTGTATCTCCTTAATGCAGTCTCCCATTTTGAAAAACAAAATGATTGCAAATGAAGATGTTTAAACGTTTTAAGATCAAGCTGAACCAATTATTCTTTCAATTTTAACATGTCACATATACTAGCATGCGAGACGTATTTGGTGATTACACAGTTATCCTTGGGTTTGGGTACAGGCCCAAACCTCATTAAATATGCATTGCACTCTAGAACACTATGCTGTATAAGCTCTTAACACAAGGCCTAATTCAGAATAGTTGTGGATGAGACAAAAATAGCACTTAAGAATGGAATCATAAGAATCTCCCTTCATGATCTGACCTTCAAACATGGCTGATGGGATGCCAGTATTTATGTTGTTGCCTTTGTATCTGTTGGGATGTAGGTAAAATTGAAATCCAAATGGGCATCAGTTTCAAATGATTTGAAAAACTATGTTATGTTAGTGGTTTCATGATATGGTATTCAGCAGCAAACAATTTTAGCCCCATAAAAACATTAGAAAATCCCAAGTTGGAATGTTGAAAACCATATCAAAGAGCAGATGAAGGAGCTGAATTAAAAAGGTGTCATCTAAATGATAAGAGGTGTAAAATCAGCAGTATGAGAGAAATACAAATTTCTAAGCAAGAACTAGACATAAGAAATGAAGATCCACACCTCAAACATAAAAAACGCGAGGGAACAATGTCTTTTGATTGGCCAAAGATGGGATTATTGTAATATTTTATCTAACTACTTCCTAAATATGCCTAACTAATGCTAAGGGTCAGGGGACATGACCCCTATAACTTTAGACATCAGGACTGACTGAATTAAGACTATTATTGCAAGGAGCTGGGACTATTGCACTATTAAGAGTAACAACACAGGTCTAACAAAAAAACCTAAGTTGCACTGTTATGGATAGGGGAATGGATACGGATAGAATATCTGAAATGGAAACGACAAATTTTCAGAAAAGCTGGATATGAAATGGTTGGGAAATGACAAAAACCCTTGAGACAAAAAATCCGGAATGCCATTCATGACATTCAAATTTGGAAATACCATTCTACATATCATATTCAATGTTCAATTTCATAATACCATTCTACACCATATGCAATGTTCATTACCATGAATTTCAAATTTGGAAATACCCTGATGCACATTGAGGCTGTAAATGGCCTCTAGAGGCCAAATTTCATCATACTATAATCAAATCACCAGTGTTTGCATATTTATGTTGCTCATGGGGTGTAGAAGGTATGGTCTTTGATTCCATAAGTAGAAATCCTGAATGCTGAAGTACTGAAAAAGCTGTTAAGTACACTGAATGCTGAAAAACACTCAAAATTCTAATATCAATGTGTGAGGTCTAATGGGGTTGAATCCACCACCAAGCATCTTGCAATGGGGGTCCCACATTAACTTTTGATGTCAAAATTTAAGTTAGTCTTTT
>JASDQU010820166.1:33801-49304 GCA_032191745.1 Picea mariana
CAGAGTTAGAGTTGACTTAGTTTCCATGCATATTTGAGAGAGATGTAT
Organism: Picea mariana; assembly: GCA_032191745.1. Lineage (NCBI taxonomy): Eukaryota > Viridiplantae > Streptophyta > Pinopsida > Pinales > Pinaceae > Picea > Picea mariana. Next base: position 33,850 of record JASDQU010820166.1, read on the forward strand.
ACATACAACAGGTGTTGCTATTTTTTAGGAGACACGGTTTGAGTGGGTCTCTTGAGTCTTGACAGTTTGGAGCAGTTATGGGCATACAGTATGAGTCCTTGCATGATTCTAAGCCCGATAGCACTTTCCGGGCAACATGCAGGAACTTTCTATTTTTAGTTGTTTGGGCTCAAGGGCTCGCATGTCAATTATCATTGCATATTCGGACCCCTTGCGGAAAAACAAGTTCAAAGTATAAAGTCAAGGGCATTCGAACAACTTCCTATTTTTAGACAGTGACATATGGCGGGATTCCCCTAGTCTTCCTAGATGATGTGGACAGTTTCCTAAAATTTAGGAGTTGGATTCTATTTTTAAAAAGTTGTATATTTAGCAGGTACGGTCATCATCCATGCAGTGCCAAGTGGCACCCTCACAGGTTGACATGTGGCAGATCTACAGAGTGAGGTGGCCTCCATCTAGCATAGGGCACATTTTCCCAAGACTTAAGCATATAATAAATAAATTAATTGAGATAAGGGAATTGCATAACTGGGCCTAAATTTAGTCGTATATTCCTCCATATAATCACCTCTCCACTTGCCGTGCATCAACTCCATAAAATTCGCCTTCGGTTGAGTTTAAACCACAATTTCTTAAAAAATAGGAAATCCCTAAAAAATAGGACGAATTTTACTTAGCCATAACTCACTCATTACTTGGCCAAATTTAGCATTTAAACATGCGTTTAATTCCTAATTTATTCCCCCGTGCGTTAACTCTCCTATTCTTCACATGAGTTAACTCTCTTTCCATTCTTTCATGCTCATTAATTCCTAAATTTCTCACTCACACTGTATTCCCTAATGGGCATTAACTCCTATTTTATCCACACTCCTCTCCTATATATTGGATGGTTTTCATTGGCTATTGGTCAGATCATTGCAGTAGCAACATAGTGTCTCTCTCATTCTCTTCTCTCTTGTTCTCTAGTCTAGTGGTCCTCTTTGAGCAAAGTATTCATTGTACCAGTTGTAGGCTTGCCAAGTGTGGCGGAATCAGTCCTCTTGTAAGCTTCATCAATAAAGAAGTGTGTGTTTGTCTTCAAACCTCTTTCTTAGCGGTATTATGGTAAATTTGTGATCTGATATGTCATTTTCTAAACTATTCATTATGGTTAATTCTGATCTTTTTGAATAGTTTTCTTCTTATTTCTAGTCTATTATCATTGTGCTAACCCTGCAAGTTCCCTCCAACTGTAAAAGATTGTTTTTCCTCATCGTTTTGGACTGCTTTTATATGCTGTCCAAGACGAACAGCTTGCTGTTTAGTAGGTTTTACACGCAAAAATCAGACTTAAAAGACAGCAGCAATGCGCTTCATTGTGCCTAGGGACTCCCCCCCAGAGGCTAGCAAGCACTAGCCCAAACGGAGAGGGGTTGTGTCAGTGACAATTGGGGCCCTACTCCTTTAATTAGCTAAGTTTTTACCGCTGTTTTAACACATATATCAGCTCAGAATTGGAGAGTAAAAATTTGTGCTGGCACGTAGTAATGGAGCCTGAACATATATGCCACTGGAATTTACAAGGGGTTACAGGTTCAAAACCTCTCAGTGCATACATTTATGATATGAAATGAGACCTGATTCATATGGATACGTACACACTCTAGGAACTAGAGACTCGATATCTCGATAAGTTAAACCAAACATCCAATAATGATAACAATGATCCTTCAGCCACTGGCATGGTAACTGCAGCAGAATAATCCCTTGTTTTTATAATATCATTACCTGTTTTCATGGGATTGTATCCTGCCAAGATGCAGTTTTCCATTTTTGTGCTTAAGGACATACCACCAGATGGCACTATGATATATTTTTGCTGAGAATGCTTCAAGAGGAATCATCTGAGAACCTTAATCCCAGGAACATTGACAATATGTAATGGGACCTGATTCATATGGATACGTACATACTCTGGGGAACTAGAGATTCGATATCTTGATAAGTTAAACCCAACATCCAGTAACTATAATAATGATCCTTCAGCCACTGGCATGGTAACGCAGCATAATAGTCTTTTGTTTTTATAATCTCGGTATTCATGGGATTGTATCCCGCCAAGATGCCCTTTTTCATTTTTTTAATCCTGGAGATTCCAACGGATGTCACTATGACATCCATTTGCCAAATACAGGATTGAGAATGCTTTCATAGGAATCATCTGAGAACCTTAATCCCGGGAACCTAAGGATGTCAACCAAAGGCGGGACGTTGTCTGCAGTTTTTTAATCTGGAAGGGCATCAGGCCAACTTGCCCAACTTAAAGGGCATGATGTTCTACCGCCTTGTGGCCACCCTTACGCGGAGCAGCAGGCCACTTTTGTGACATTTAAACCCTGGTGGGAGCTAAGACAATAGCCCTTTCGCCAACCCGGTTAACCTCTAGGGGCTAATTTTTGCTAGATATAATAGTTAGCCCAGTATTACTTTAAATTTTGCGACTTTTAATGCCCTGGAAACGGTTGCTTCAGCAGCCCACAACTTTTTCCCTAAAATGATCCTGTTCCACAATTTTTTCTATAAATGATCCTGTACATACCTGCATTATGTTATTAATAGTTAAAAATACATAGGGGAAAAGGACAAAAACAAGAGAACACTATTTTTTCAACAAACAAGAGAATAATCATCACGGCCTCCCTAAGAGCTGCATTTCTAATCACAGGAAACAATCTAAGTATCAAGAGACTGAACTTAAACTCATTTTAAAGTCTGGAGAGAGAATTATAGTGAAGGTGTGAACATACCTGTGAGTTGGAAGTGCACAATATTTAAGTAGTGAGAACGGCATTGTTGGGGCAGAACAAAACGTTCTCCTCCCAGCAGGAAATGTGCATTGAATATATACTTTCATGGAGATATACGTTTCTTCAGATTATTTTATCATATCTAAAACCATGATTACATTCAAGTTTCAGTGGCATTCGTTATGGCAAGGATATTAACAATTGGTGGGTCGCTTGCGTATCATGTAATCAGCAAGCCAATTGAATTCAGGGAGAACATAAGCAATTTCTCAGTCACTACTCCATGGATTTCGTTTGTATAGAACGCCTCCTCGACCGAATTCCGTGAACAAGCCTGTGCCCGCTTTGTGTTTTTGAAGTGATTTTTATTTTTTAAATTATATAGATCGGTGTGATATTTTCAGAGAGATTATTTAAATAAAAATAATAATTGAATATTTGGTTATATAGAGTGTTGTGATATTTTTACGAGGATTATTTAAATAATAATTTAGTGGATTAATTTGAAATTATTTTTTTAAATGAAAAATAGAATTGGTTTTTTTTTTTTTCACCTGGAAAAAACAAAAAGCAGTTCCAATTCTATTATGAATCAAGTTTAACTTTCAATTATATATGGATCATAAGTACAATCAAAATATCAAAATAAGATTTTAATTATTATTTCTATTTGAATATAATAATGAAAGTATTGTTTAAGGAGATAGGGAGAAAAGGAGTTGGCATGAAATAACTAGATGGCAAAAATATTTATTACAATAACATTGGGCAAAGTGAAAGCAACAATAAGACTCAAAGTTTTTGGCCAATAAGATATAGATAAATGAGATTTAAAATTTAAAATTAATCATTATTTTTTAAAACTTTAGATAAAACGGTGTATATTTTATGGTCAACCATGAACTAATAGAAAGTCAAACCTAACTCAAGACTATATACCATGCCTATCGGCAACTATAATAAGTTTTGAGCTATAGTGTTTAGTCTTAAAATATGTAGAATTTATCTGATGAGACAACATCTACTTCTACAGTTTCTTCATAAAAGAGCCATCGAGTAAGTTGTTTTAAAGACTTATTTGATAAGGTATCTGCTTCTATGTTGAATTTCATGTGAACATGCATAAATTTGATTGAATCAAATTTGTCCTTTAATCTCTTGATCTTGACCTTCAAAGAGTTGAGATATAGCATGTTCAAATTGGATTTTGTTGATGATTACAGCTGCGTGGGACATTCTCCAAGACACAAACCTGAGAGAGATAGCATGTTCAAATTGGATTTTGTTGATGATTACAACTGCGTGAGACATTCTCCAGGACACAAACCTGAGAGAAAGCCCCTAAGAGCGGTGTGTGGTTCTTATCTGAGACAGAGATGGAACGTAGAGATGGCCTCCTCCTTATAGAGAGTTGAGAAGAACTCCAAATGATTCTCCTGTGTAACATAGTGAGAAAGGAAATCTGCAGAGTTGGATGTGCCTGTGGCTGAGCACAAGGTGAACGTGTGAATTCCCATAGAGCTGGGTGCATCGTCATGAGACAGAGATAAAGATGATGTATTAGCCTCCTCTAAGCAGAGAGTTGAGATGATGAACTCCAGATGACTCTCCTGTGTAATGCGGTGGGAAAGAAGATATGTTGAGTGGACGTGCCTATGGACAAGCACAAGTGAACGTGATCCTAGTGGCTGAGCACTAGTGAGAGTGGTTCTCTTGTGTAATGCAGTGAGATAGAGATATGGAGATCCCTATGGATGTGCCCCTAGTGGATGAGCACTAGTGGGTGTATGAGATCATTTGCTATATTGTTTAAGAGTCACACGTGTCTGTAACCCTAATTGTAATGTAAAGGGTACAAGTCAGCCCCACCTTAATGTAATTGATAATTAATGTAAAAGATAATTAATTTGGTTAATATTAATTATGAGATAGAGAGGTCAACCCTATTGTGCCAATAGACACTTATGTTGATAGGTCAAGTCTAATATAAGTAAAGGTAAATTCCCCATTGAGGAATCATATCTTTTGTGTGAGTTTGGAAATTTCAGCAAGTACATCTTCTTGGGAAAAGTGTGCACCTCTCTTGGGCGCTAGTCTTCTAGGGTTTGCAAGCACCCTCTTGTGTGCTAGGTTTTCTTGGTGGTGAAGGTCTTTCTCGTGAAGAATATAACAAAGGATTTGGCTAGGTTTTCTTCCCTTGTTGATAAGGGTTTCCCAGGATATTTCTTGTGTTCTTGTGCATGGTGTTTCTTCTTGTGATCTTGGTTGTTGCAACATAATTCTTTATGATTTAAGTTAAATGCTAAAAATGAATGAACTTCATGCTTAAACCTTGCTTATTGAAAAACCAACATGGTATTAGAGCATAGGTCTTGAAGAACCCATTGCACAAACAGCTTTCAACCATCCTCTCTCTTCTGCAGAAACCGTACAACCCTCCCAAGGTTACTAGAAAATCCATACGGCCTACTCTTCTGAGGTTTTCAGCACTTGGCACTTGGACGTTGGGGCTAAAAAGGGTATAGGTGTGTACAGCCTCCTTCAGCGCACCTCCAATAAGTCTCAAACTACAATTTCGAGCATTTGACTTTTTGGCCCTAGGGTTTTTAGGGTTTCGCAAATTTCTGCATAAATTTTCAAAATTGTGTTTATGCAACTCCTTGAAGGAGATATTCAGCTTACTAGGGCTATCATATCCTTTAGAGGCTTATTGTTGGCAATCATAAGCCCAACAAAACCTAAAAGTGTTAGCCTAGCCTAGCCATTAGGTTTTTTAGCATAGTTGACAAGGGTTTGTGAAGAATCCAAAATTAAAATGAGCAAAATCATGATGGGAGGCAAGCTTGATGGTTCAAGCAAACTCAGTTCTAGGAAGACAAGACCTCAAAGAAATGAAGACATCAACATCTCAGCACTCTCATGTATGGTCCCTACCATTGATAATACTTGGTTAATTGATAGTGGTGCCTCCAAGCACATGACCGGTCTTAGAGATAACCTAACACATCTTGTTGAGAAAGAGACACATCTACTTGTTGTCCTTGGAGATGATGCCAGATATAATGTGAGAGGAGTTGGAACTTCTACCTTCCAACTAGATTCAGATATGCAGCTTCAATTAAAGGAAGTATTATATGTACCCGGAATGAAGAGAAACCTTGTCTCAATTTCTGCCTTGGAAGACAAAGGCTACAAAATCGACTCTCATATAAATTATGCTAAGGTAATTGGTGTCCAAGAAAATAACTTATACAGATTAACCATCAAACCAATCCAGGCCCTGCTACACAACACTATCAGCTTGAGTGAGCTATGGCATAGAAGACTTGCTCACATTCATTGTAGAGCTCTCCCAACTCTAGGGAAAATGGTAACAGGTCTACCAGAAATACAGATTTAGCATAAAGGTGTTTGCAAAGGTTGTGCCCTTGGAAAAAATGTTAAAGGATCTTTCTTAAGCACTGACAATAGATCCAAGGAAATCTTGGACTTGATACATTCAAATGTGTGTGGGCCAATGATTGTTGCATCTTTGAATGGGTACTTATACTATGTACTCTTCATAGATGATCACTCCCGAAAAACTTGGATTCACTTTCTGAAGAAAAAGGATGGAGTCCTTGCAAAATTTCAAGAATCCAAAGCTCAGGTTGAGAACCAGACTAGAAGAAAAATCAAATTATTAAGATCAAATAATGGAGGAGAATACACCTCAAAAGAATTCAACAGTTTTTGTATTGAAGCAGGGATCAAGAGGGAGTTCACAGTTCCTTACAACCCTCAACAAAATGGGGTTGTTGAAAGGAAAATAGAACTATCATTGAGGCAACCAAAGCAATGATACATGATCAAAGTCTACCTATGACTCTATGGGCAGAAGCATGTATGACAACAATGTATGCTCAATATAGAAGTCCTCATTAGATCTTGAAGAACATTACTCCAAAAGAAGCCTTCACCGAAGTGAAGCCTGAGATTGGACACTTCGGAATATTTGGATGTCCATTATATTTTCATGTACCCAAAGAGAAGAGATCCAAGCTAGAACCTTCAGGAAGAAAGGGTACATTTGTAGAATATAGTGAATCCTCAAAAGCATATCGAATCTACATTCCTAGTCAGAGACAAATTGAAATAAGCAGAGATGTTATCTTTGAAGAAGAAGTATCCTTCCAAAGATCCAGAGAAGCTCAGATGGAAATTGATAGTGAGACAATGCCTTCTCCCCCTTCAACAGTTCATAGGGAAACATACATTATTCCATTTGATCCAGTTGCTCTAGCCGATCCAGTTGCTCCAAGCAACATACCCAGAGATATTACAATTAGACATAAAAGGCCTTATTGGGCCCAACAAACTTTACAAGAAGCAGAAGGACATAAAGCCCCTCAAGGAATAACCAGAGAGAGAAAGAGACCAAAGAGATTTTCAAGCTACCTCTCAGCCATGACCCACATCATTGACTCAGAGCCATCTTGTCATGGAGAAGCTTCAGGTGAACAAGTATGGAAAGATGCCATGACTGAAGAATATCAATCTATATTGAAAAATGATGTATAGGATGTTGTTCCAAGACCAGAGGGAAAGTCTGTAGTGACTTCCAAATGGATTTATAAATTCAAGCATGCAGCTAATGGAAGCATCGAAAAATACAAAGCAAGATTTGTGTCCAGAGGGTTCTCACAAGTAGAGAGAGTTGACTATGACGATACTTTTGCTCCAGTAGCCCGATACACCTCCATCCATTTTATCATTGCACTAGCTGCTTCCATAGGTTGGAAGCTACACCAGATGGATGTAAAGACAGACTTTCTCAATGGTGAAATTGAGGAAGAATTTTATATCAAGCAACCAAAAGGATTCGTTGTACACAACGAAAGATCTCATGTATGCAGGTTAAAGAAAGCCCTATATGGTCTAAAACAAGCACCACGTGCTTGGTACGAGAAAATGGATGGATTTCTGACGAGCTTGGGCTTCAACAAAAGTGATGCTGATCCAAACTTATATTATCACATTGATGGAAATGAGTGTTTGATTTTGGTCCTATATGTGGACGACCTTTTCCTCATCGGTTCAAAGAGACTCATTGTTGAATGCAAATGAGTATTGACTGCTAAATTTGAAATGAAGGACTTGGAGTTGATGCATTACTTCTTGGGAATAGAAGTATGGCAAAAGATAGATGAGATTTTCCCGAGTCAAGGAAAATATATTGTGGAGATACTGAAAAAGTTCGGCATGATAGAATGCAAATCCATGCCCACTCCAATGGTAATGTATTTGAAGAAGATGAGTGATACTGATTTAGGAGAGGTAGATCCATACTTATACCGACAATTGATTGGATCACTGATGTACTTAGTTAACACCAGATCGGACATTTGCTATGCAGTAAATTTGCTTAGCCAGTTTATGAGCCAACCGAGACAGACACACTAGATAGCTGCAAAACATGTATTGAGATACTTACGAGGCACAATTGGTTATGGCCTAAGATATGCCTCCGGTGTAGACTTGAGCCTACAAGGATATGTCGATGCAGATTGGGCAGGAAGCGCAGTGGACAAAAAAAAACACCTTTGGTTGTTGCTTCACTTTAGGGTCTGACATGGTCTCTTGGTGTAGCAGAAAACAGAGCTCTGTGGCATTTAGCACCATAGAGGCAGAGTACATTGCATTGAGTGTAGCAGTCCATGAAGCAGTGTGGCTTCGCAAACTTCTAACTGACTTGTTCGATCATGAGATGGATCCTACTACTATTCATTGTGATAACCATAGTTGTGTAAAGTTCTCCAAGAACCATGTGTTTCATGACAAATCGAAACACATCGAGATAAAGTATCACTATATCAGAGACATGGTGCAGAGGAAGACAATACACGTGCGGTATCTTGCTACTCATGAATAGATCACATATATCTTCACCAAACCACTTGCCAAGACAAAGTTCGAGTATTTTCATGAGAGACTTGGCTTGGTGGAGAATGCCTCCCTAGTTGAGAGGGAGTGTTGATGATTACAACAGCGTGAGACATTCTCCAGGACACAAACCTAAGAGAGAGCCCCTGAGAGGGGTGTGTGGTTCCTATTTGGGACAAAGATGGAATGTAGATATGGCCTCCTCCTTACATAGAGTTGAGAAGAACTCCAAATGATTCTCCTATGTAACGCAATAATAAAAAAGATCTACAGAGTTGGACTTGCATGTGGCTGAGCACAAGGTGAACATGTGAATTCCCATAGAGTTGGGTACATCGTCATGAGACAGAGATGAAGATGATGTATTAGCCTCCTCTTAGTAGAGAGTTGAGATGATGAACTCCAGATGACTCTCTTGTGTAATGCAGTGGGAAAGATCTGTTGAGTGGACGTGCATGTGGACGAGCATAGGTGAACGTGATCCTAATGGATGAGCACTAGTGAGAGTGGTTCTCCTGTGTAATTCAATGAGATAGAGATATGGACATCCCTATGGATGTGCCCCTAGTGGTTGAGCACTAGTGGGTGTATGAGATCCTTTGCTATATTGTTCGAGAGTCAGACCTACCTGTAACCCTAATTCTAATGTAAAGGGTACAGGTCAGCCCCACCTTAATGTAATTGATAATTAATGTAAAAGATAATTAATCTGGTTAATATTAATTATGAGATAGAGAGATCGGCCATGTTGTGCCAATAGACACTTCTGATGATAGGTCAATTATAATATAAGTAAAGATAAATTCCCCGTCGAGGAATCATATCTTTTGTGTGAGTTTGGAAATTTCAGCAAGTACATCTTCTTGGGAAAAGTGTGCACCTCTCTTGAGCGCTAATCTTCTAGGGTTTGCAAGCACCCTCTTGTGTGCTAGGTTTTCTTAGTGGTGAAGGTATTTCTCTTGAAGAATATAGCAAAGGATTTGGTTGGTTTTTCTTCCCTTGTTGAGAAGGGTTTCCCATGATAATTCTTGTGTTCTTGTGCATGGTGTTTCCTCTTGTGATCTTGATTGTTGCAACATAATTGTTTATGGTTTAAGTTAAATGCTAAAAATGAATGAACTTCATGCTTAAACCTTGCTTATTGAAAAACCAACAGATTTTGCATTTATCCAATCAATAGTGACCTTTGAGTCTCCATCAATCATCAACTTTTTAATGGATAGTCTAGAAGTAAGGAGTAATAGACCCCATAATCCCAATAGTTTAGCTTTCATATTATTTCCATTGCCTCTAGCAAAGTGTGCTCTGAAAAGGTGGTCTACAATGATTTTCAAGTAAATTCCAATGGCACAAAAATCATCAATAGTTGTGCCATTAAAGAAGCCTATTAGAGTATCGCCAAAGAAGATTGGATTAAGAATATATTCAAAATTGTCATCTTCTTAAATGTCAGTGTGTTCTTTGATTGATAGAATGATTTTAGTGACTTCCCTGGATTCCTGCATGTTCCAATTTTCAAATAAGATTGTATTTCTGTATTTCCATATGCCCCATATCACCAAGTATGGAATATGCCTCATTTTTGGGAATTGAATAAACCAGATCTTCGAATGTTCATCTATAGAGGAACAATTCCAATATCCTGGTATCTTTAGATACGTCATAACATCATTCCAAATGCATTTGGTTTGTATTACAATCCACAAATTGATGAGTGGTCATCTCTTCATCTCTTAGACAAACACTGCAAACCGATGGACCAATACCTCCTCTCTTCCTAAAATTCACGCCAGAAAGTATACAATCCTTCAAGCACAACCACATAAAACAAATAATCTTGACTAGGATGTTTACTTTCCATATAACTTTATACCACCGTCTATTTTCATCCGCAATATTTAAGAAAGAAATGGAATGATAGGCTAAATTTGTAGTTACATCACCCGGTGCTCTGTTTGAAGACCATACAATCTTGTCATTTGTATTATTTAGTTTGATACCACTGCTCCTTAACATTGTAACATAATCATTCTGTTATTTCTTCATCTCGCCTATTAGTCCAAGCTAGTTTGCCTCGTACCATCTTTGATTTAATCCATAATCAATTAGGATGGCTTCCTACGCTATGGAGTATATATTTAAACTGTTTAGGCGTTGGAGTAAAGGACCTGATAGTTTATGTGAAGAATTACAACCAATAAATGGAACATACCCAAGTATAACTCGTTTACTAAAACCAATCGACCAGGCCAACCATCTTTTGATGATAGGGAAGGAAGACATGAAATTCTTCCTGATGATAGAAGCTATCGCGAGCTTGTGTTCCTCTCTGCACAACTAAGAAATTAAGTTTAATCCTTTTAAGTATTTCTTGTTAAGAATCGAGTTCCATAGAACTTTTCCAAATAATCCTCTCCAGTGAGACTTAGCAGCCACGGATTGTGCGAACCAAGAAATATTCTTAATACCCCATCCACCTCTTTCTTTTGGCCTTGCAATATTTTGCCATTTTATTAAGTGGTATCCTGTACTTTTTTTTGCTCCTTTCCAAATAAAGTTCGAAATAAGGAGTTGTATTCTATGTAGAATGGGAGATGGGATCTTAACAAGACTAAGCCAATAAACATGAATACTCTGTAGTACTGATTTGGCTAAAATAAGTTTGCCTCCCAAAGAAATCCAGCGGAAGGTCCAGTTCCCAATCCGCTTTTCAATCTTTTGTATCATCCAATTCCAATCGGCCACCCTGTAATTGTTTGGTTTTAAGAAAAAACCTAAGTATTCCATACCTTGATCGATGCAAACAAATTGAATATTAAAGACGAACTTCAATCTTTGCTCCAGACTGTGATCTATGTTTTGTACAAGGAAGCACGACTTCTGACAGTTTACATCCATCCTAGATGCTTGAAAATTTTTTGATAAAATAGTTTTAAAGACCACCCAATCCTCATACTTACCAACTCCTAGAATGAGCACATCATCAACAAAGAAAATATGCGAAATGTAAGTACTAGTAGCAACTTTAAGTCCCTGAAGTGATCTTGTTTCCAAAGCCTGTTTCATTAATCTGCTTAAACACTCGACAACCAAAAGGAATAATAAAGGGGAAAGAGGACAACCTTGTCGTAAACCCCGATGGCTCTTGAAGAACTCAGTTGGATCTCCATTTATGAGTATTTCCATATTAACAGATGTAATACAGGCCATGATCCATTGTGTAACCATCCAATTTAAACCAATCTGAAAAAGCAATAACCTAAGAAATTGCCAACTCACTTTATCATAAGCCTTCTTTAAGTCCAATTTCAATATAACTGTACATAATCTTTTTGTCTTTGTTCTGTGTAAGCTTTCCTGAGCAATTCCCACAGCATCAAAGATCAATTTATCCTTAAGAAAACCGAATTGTTCGAAGGAAATGCAGGAATCCAGTTTGTCTTTGATCCGGGAAGCTATAAATTTAGATATCACTTTGTAGAAAAAGTTGCACAGGACAATAGGCCGAAAATCATTGAGAGTATCTGGCTTGCTAACTTTGGGAATAAGAGAGAAAATGGTAGCATTAAGTGCTCCCGGAATAAATCCTGTGCTTCTAGATTCCTCAACATATTTTTGCATATCCTCTCCCATAATGTCGAAAAAAGTCTGAAATAGTTCTTGTGTCCATCCGTCTAGACCGAGGCTTTTTTCTTTTGGCATTTTGCTAATTATTTCTTTGACTTCCTCAAGAGTGAAAACTTTACCAATCTCTTCATTATCAACATCATTAAAGAATCTGGGCACTTTCTTGAGAACATTGATTTGGTTAGAAGTGTCTTCTATATCAAGTGAACTATAATGAGCTTTAAAATGCTTATAAGCAGTCTCTTTAATCTCATTTTCTGTTGATTTGAGATTCTCCTCATCATCAGACATATCCCAAATAGTATTTTAACATCTTCTTTGAGAGGCATATTTATGAAAAAATTTAGTGTTTTTGTCCACTTTCACAATCCATATTGCTTGACTCCTAAGCCTCTAGGTGGATTCTTCAGTTGAAAGAATTAAATCTCTCCTTTGTTTGAGTGATATCAGTAGATCCAAATCTTCCTGCCCGAAGACCCGTGTGGGACAATTCTCAAATATTTTTGACATTTTTTGTTCAATGTTATACAACTATGTGTGTAATTGCATCTTTTTGAATGTCTACCAATGAATAACAACTTTCTTTAATTGTTTTAATTTGGAGCACAATAGGTGGATTGAAGAATTATCCGACCAACTACTCACCTCTTTCCAAGTGGTTCTAACAATAGCAATGAAACCCAGATCCGATATCCATGAACTGTTGAATTTAAAAGGAGGGGTTGACTTCTGGGAAGTCTTCTCAATTTGTAAGCAAATCGGGTTATGATCAGAAATGGAGGAATCAATCATCTAGGACCAAATATTGCTATGAATGCCAAGAAGATTTTCATCGATGAGAAATCAGTCTAACCTTTTCGAGATTCCAGCTAACCCAGCTCTACCATTCGTCCAAGTTGGTGCCAGTTGGGTCGGTTGGACATCCACTAAACCCGAATTAATGAGGATGTTTGAAAATTTGTCAACAAGAGGATCACTCCGAGCCAGATTCCCCCACACCTCCCTAGACGAGAGAGTGAAATTAAGATCGCCGCCAACTATAATGCCTTCCTCGCTTAGTAATCCAGAGTCTGAAATTTGTTTCCAAAAAACTTCCCTTTCTTTATAAGGAGCATAACAGTTGAGGAGTTTCACCATATCCACTAAGTGTTTAAATCTGCCTTCCAAGAAAATACATGCAGTAGTGCCAAAAACACAAAACTCAGCATAAGATGGGTTCCATCCAGTGAAGAGTCCACTCGAATGTCCATTTGGGTCCAAAGCAACAACATTCCAGTTCATAAAGCATTGTAGAAATAAATGTTTCGCCTTTTCACCATCCACCAGGGTCTCTTGCAAAAAAACAATGTCGGGCTTAACCTGTTTCAAAATTAACTTGAGGGAGGCTAATATTGTGGGTCCCCCAAACCCACGAAGGTTGAAGGAGAAAATTATCATTTAGGAACAATGGGGGACGGTTGACATGCTCTAAGGGTCGGAGAAGAAGGTCTATCAAAAAAAGGAAGAGTGGAACCAATAAGATAGGGATCATTCGATGGGTCTGGTTCAATAGTATTAGTGACTAAGGTCTCAAAACTAGTAAGATCACCTTTGATTGCCCCGAGTGGTTTTTTGGGGGAGACGTTGTCTAGTCTTTTTGAAAACAGACACATTTGTTCGATCAACGAGAGAGGGTATAGAGTTAACAGAAGAAGGGAGAAGTGTGGGTGATAAGGCCACAATCGATTTGGTCATAGGGAACTGAGTGTCCTTAATGCAACAAGTGTTGTTCAATGGGTCATGTAGACAATCCAGTTTAAAACTTACTCCGACTAAAGGGGCAAAAGGGTCCAGTAAAACCAGAGATGCAATAGGCGGTCCATTTACAAAGGTGGTGTGCACATTTGAATCAACAAGTCTCTAATGGTCAACAACATTCAATGAACTGTCAAGGGGAGGTAGAGGTTATGTGTCTCCAAGGGAGCATCGTGGAGAACAACTAATGCCCAACCCTTCAAAACCAAAACTAGGGCGAAAACCCGAATCATCCAACTTTTTCAAAAGGAGATCCCCAAAATCTCCAAAAATATCGTGTACCCATCTTTCATTATCCTTTAATAATTAAACTCGTCAGAGGAGAGTTTATCAAAAAAAGAGGGAAAGAAAAACTGCATCTTACCAGTGAAGGAGTCACAGTCAAAATTATATGCATTGAAGCATCCATCTCTGTTAGAAGCTAGCATTGGTTGCACTGTGTCGTCTAAATGCTCCAAGGAGTCTGAACATAATKCCTTGAGGTGTCAYGGCTGCCAGCATAAGTGACATCGAAATGGCTCCCACTAGTAGTCAACCAATTGACATAGGAGAGAGTCTCCAATAGAAATATCAATAGAGTTTCGTAAACCTCTTTCAAGATCCATTTCCACCAACACCCATGCGAGTCGCTTGTTATTCCAGTGGAGAGAGTGCTCATCAACATAAATAAACTTCTCGACTGTGTTGGAAACCACTTCAAAAAAATTTACAGATCAAAACTCGATCGGGAAATCTGGCAACAACATCCAAAAAAACCTTTTATTGAAACTTTCAGAGAGGGGATTGAATCCAAGGATCCATCTTTTAAGCATTAAGACTCCTTTACCAACTATCCACGAAGAGTTCATAACTCTCAATAAATCTTCTTCAGAAAGAAAATGGAAACTAATCCAGTGATTGGAGAGGAGACTAAATCTCAGACTGTATCCTAACAAAGGCTTCCAAAATCCTAAGAACCAATCCGACAATTGGACTTTAGTCATTCTGGTATTGTAAAATTTACCTACAAGTGCCTTTTCTGCTAAGCTGGTAACTCTTTCCATGGCGATATCCTTCCAGAGGACGCAACTTGACTTGGGTTCCCTAACTTTCCAACATTTGAGCTTGTGATTTGTTCGCGCTAGACTACGAGAGGCTCTGTTGCATCCGACACCTCCAATGTTTTTCGAAGGTTTATGCACAGGTTGGTTCTTTGCTAAAGAGCTTGGAAGAGAATTAACTAAGGGTTTAGAAAGTACACAAAGGTTGTCTTCTCGAGGTAGGTTCCTCATGTGTCATCCCTCCCCAAATCTCGTGGCATTCACGTGACCTGTGGAAATC
>JASDQU010820167.1:6338-20917 GCA_032191745.1 Picea mariana
TTCCTCTATTTATATTAATATGTCCAGTGACTTTTCTAGTTGGGCCAACTTGACTTTCTGGTAATTATATTTTTTTTTATCTTTTTCCTATGGAGCCGACTTGTATTTATGGAAGATAATATCCTAATATTATTTATTCTGCTAGACCAACTTGTCCTCTAGGGTTTCCACACATCTATTTAATGGTTCACTTGCTTCCAGAATATTCTATTCTAAGTCATAGGTTACACGTGGAGGTTAATACCTCTTGCAGCTACCAAAAAATTAACACTCCCTCTTAGCTAGGGAGGTATTAACTAATATGTTCTTCAAGTAGTGGTCTCAAACACATCTAGTCATCTCACTTGGTCTTGCAGACCAGTCTACAGGTTGCATCACCATAGCCACACAGGATATCATATGATCAAACAAATAAAGTATCACTATCATAGTCGCACATTAGCCATATAGCTGAAAAGCACCTCCAACACTATTGGTTGGCCCTCCAGCTAGTAACCTTTGATATTGTTGATCGACACTCTAGATGGGAATCATTTTCGACACTATAGGTTGGCATCTAGTTCTTACAGAACTAGTAACTCGTCATCTCACATAGAATTTGACTCAAAAAATTAACAGTCCCTCTTAACGAGGAAGGTATACCTCTTGGCACAATCATCATCACTGCTTCTACCCTTCTGCACATCTCAGCCATTGTCTTGTTGAATTTCATGAATCCATACATCATAAGAAGTTTTGCACTTCCAATGGAGTACTGTACCAGCCTTTGTTAGAGTAGCATACCAACCTGTGTTGGGGTAACATACCAACCTACGTTGGAGTAGCATACCAACCTGCATTGGGGTAACATACCAACCTGCGTTGCAGTAGCATACCAACTTGCATTGGGGTAGAATACCAGCCTACGTTGGAGTAGCATACCAACATGCACTAAGGTAGCATACCAGCCTATGTTGGAGTAGCATACCAACATGTGATGGGGTAACATACCATCTTGCGTTGGAGTAGCATACCAACCTGCACTGGGGTAACATACCAACCTACATTGAAGTAGCATACTAACCTGCATTGGGGTAGCATACAAGCCTGCGTTTGAGTAGCATACCAACCTGTGTTGGGGTATCATACCAACCTATGTTGGAGTATCATACCGACCTACACTGGGGTAACATGCCAGCCTGCGTTGGAGTAGCATACCAACATGCGATGGGGTAGCATACCAACCTGCGTTGGAGTAGCATACCAACCTGCGTTGGAGTAGCATAACAACATGTGTTGGGGTAACATACTAGCCTACGTTGGATTAACATACCAACTTGTGTTGGGGTATCTTCCACTACTGTGGATCACGTCACTTCCCTCTACTAGGGAATAAATCAATTCTCACTACTAGAAAAAAAAAACATTTGGACCACTCCAAGCTTGTCCCTAACAGAGGCTTGGTCAACATATATGCTACATGTTCGTCAATAGAAATATACTAGAGCAAGTGTCTCATCATAGTCTTCTCCCTCTTGCTGGGAGAATCCTCTTAACACAAATCAAGCTTTGTACATCTCTAGGATATTTATCTACAACATGCTTGATCTTGTAGATAAACTTGGAAGTCACCACTGACTTCCCTTCTGGTCTCAAAACCAAGGAAAAGATATATATCCCAGTCCTTCTGACTGGATTCCTCCTCGGTCACTATAGAAAAGTCTTCTGAAGCAAGGGAATCTTCCCATAAGATCTCATATCTCATCGAAGCCTCTAAAGCTTCGATCTAGCCTTCTCAACCCAAGGCATCTGTCTGTCAGTTTCGGAAGACGTCTCTCTCTTCCATCTGAATATGAAAGTATCTGAGTCTCCATTCTCCCTATGAAGCTTGACTCCCTATGATATTGTATAATATTCGGAGTCATCTTCTCCTTATGATATGGCTCATCAATGCTGCATCCTGCAAAGTTTCATGGGACCACACTGGTCTCTTCTTGGTTACTACAACGATTCTGGGTAGGCCCTTCTGGCTCTACTAACTCTTACCGATGATCTGAAGAGTGATCAATTGCACTAGAGGGATTTGTTCAGTCATCTTTAGATCCTTTTGTTCCTTACAATCAATATCCATATGAGATATTATGCATCTCGCAAAAGTACCCTTCTTCTTATTCTTCTTCTTATTCTTCTTTGGTACATGGATGTATAGGGTCATGTATACAACTTCTTATCTGGATAGTCTTCTCCATGTCTCAAACTAGAGACCATATAATATGTTGTCTCCTGCAACTGTCACTATATCTTCCCTCAGATTTATCATCTATGACCTGCCCAGAACAAGGACAATAAAGGGGAAAACAATAGATGAGAATAAGATTCGTATAATAATAAAAACAAGAACAGGAACAATAATCATAGTAGCTCCTTCTCAAAGCTATTGCTTTTGACCTGCCTGGAAAAAGAACCAAACTAAAAATACAATAATAAGAAATAGGAACAACACTCTTCTAGTGTTGTGATTAATCATTCCTCCATGGTACCCTGCCTAGAACAAGAAAACAAGAACAAAAAGTATAATAGCATTTTCATAAGAACATATCTATGTCAACAAGAATAAAAAGGCAATCTCATGGTAATCATCATATCATTACCAAGGTGACCTACCTAGAAGCAAAACAAGAAGTATCTCCTAGAGGAGATGTTAGTTCATCTTGTGACCAAGTACAATAAGCATTTATATCAATAGTACGCACATGTTGCCAAGTATTCATTGTATCTAGTAGTAATAGAACCTTTCAAGGATTGTTTTCACAACTAGTAATGTAGCAATTATCCAACTAGATATGTGCAAATTGCAAACTTATTAATTTAATCAATCAAACCTGGACCTAGAGTCTTATCTTCAAGAACAAGTGTTGTTGATTTTGTTCCAAGTCTCCTTCAGTCAAGATGACAAGTATTCTCTTAAACTTGTCCCCTATACTTAAGACAATATGCTTTCTTGACAGAAATCTAAGTTAGAGAATATAATGCAAATAAACTTTAAAATCTCAACCTTAATCAATCTAATACTTTGACTAGAGTCAACTTATAACTTTAAATTTGAACATAGGTTACTATAACTTCAATAGATCAAAATACAACTAGATGTTCATAAGATTACAATAATGCCATAACAACTAGAGGCATATGAAAACAATCAAACTGGAGTGTGTTGTTCCTCCGAATGTGTTGGGTCTGAGATCCCTCTGGATCTACGATTGTAAGAGATCCCTCATTCTACAATCACACTCAAAATAGTGATATAGTTTAAATATATATAAGTACATACCTTCGACAACATCGACAAGCAGTGGCACCATTTGGTAGAAACGAAAAGCAATGATGAAATTTAAAACTTCAAAGGTGCTCCAATTTGTAACATAAAGGTAGCTGGAGATGTGCTAGGGTAAGGTGCACTAGGAAAACCAAAAATTAGTCCCAAAACTTCACAAAAACTTTCACTGCAACTGGTGATGGCACTGCAACTGGTGCTTCAACCGACATTGTAATTGGTGTTGTAATTAGTATTGCAACTGGTGTTGCAACTGGCACGAAGAAACTATCATGAAGGAACTAGCACGGAGGAACTGCAACTGGCATTGCAGACCTAGGGTTTTATGAGGAAACCCTAATTTCTCAACTTCATAAATTTGCAGATCTAATCCGAGGAAGAGATGCACCCTACTTAGGCGACCTTCTTAGTGAGTTCAATAAGTGTTCAATGAGCTTAAAAATGGGGGAAACTGTGGATCTTCCTTCCAATGGTTAGACTGTTACGAAGGAAACCAACTCTGATACCATGTTGAAATTTTGGTATGCTTGTTTAACCATAGACAATGTCACATCATTGTCACCCAACCATAGGAATTCACATATGACACCCCCGAGCACACTAACCTTTACTTAGAATAATTATGGTAAGTCTACTCCAGAACCAACATATAAACCCTAGCTGCCAACTGCAACAACAACTCAAGACAAGTAGAGCGCTCCTTCTCCAATGGTAGCACACAAGAGAGAGAGTCTTCATATCCACAGAATAAGTGACATACACAACTGCAGCACCTGTAGTTGCACTACTCTCTCAACCTTGTGCCATACTTAGCAAGAATATCTCTAAGAGTTTCACCAAGAGAAACACTTGATAGCACTAGAGAGAGACCAGGAATAAGAGATGACCATACACCCGTATTCCTCCTTGTAGTTGCAGTTGCATCTCTCCATAAGACTCATGCTCTGACTGGGTATCCAAATGAGCTAAATCGTCCTCTATTTATATTGATCTGTCCAGTGACTTTTCTGGCTGGGTCGACCAGACTTTCTGGTAATTATATTTTTTGTTTATCTTTTTCCTGTGGAGCCGACTTGTATTTCTAGAAGATAATATTATAATATCATTTATTCTGCTAGGTCGACTCGTCTTCTAGGGTTTCCACACATTTGTTTAATGGTTCACTTACTTCTGAAATTTTCTATTATAAGTCATAGGTTACACGTGGAACTTAATAGCTCCCACAGCTACCAAAACATCAACAATTATCACTTCCATGTTTGGCATATGTGTTGAGGCAAGCCACAAAAAACTAATTCGCCCTAACCTCAATTTAGCCTCGTTCACACGTGCTAAGATTATCCATGTCTTATTCATGTATCAATTAGCACAAGTTTTGAGGAGGTTTTTGAGCCTTGAATTGACTACAATTTTACTATACATGAACCTTATGGTTTCTACCTTCCACCTCATCCACTCATGCACACATCCTTTAGTGGTGCACTCCACTATGAGGCCTACTTAATCTTGTTCACACCTTGCACACATGTGAAATGACTAGTGATGGTTTGACTTGTTCAAAGGAGGTCCACTTGCACACTTTTTAGGAGATAATGTGGGGCATTATATAAACATTCAACCTTTTGAACTTTTTCATTGGAATCCGACGAAACAAATCTTGGTAAAATCACCATTTTTTGTTGTTTAAATTGCATTTTTGAATACATAAATGGATTCATCACCCTGAAAAACCCTCGGGGAACTTAAATTATACAGAGTCAATCACTCAAATATGGAGTTCCAACCATTTTTGGCCACATTTCGAGCAAAATTGATAATAAAAAATTGTCTGTAAAAACACCAAAATGTCAAATGTTTAGACTACACAAATAATGTGGATTTGGTGTGGACCCATTTGTACAAGTAACCAGGGCACATGGTCTATGGTGGCATCTACATGGTTTATTTGGTCAAAGGTGGTTAGATCACACAATTACCAAGGGTTCTCTCTCTCTCTCTCTCTCTCTCTCTCTCTCTCTCTCTCTCTCTCTCTCTCTCTCTCTCTCTCTTCAAGGACATGTGCATGCATGAATAGTTTATTGAGATGGTGGTTGTTATGTGGACACAAGGTACTTGTTCCTAGGGTGCACATGAGGAAGGAATATTATATTGTTTAATCAAGTCAAAGTGAACACAAATATCAAGTTCTTAGGGTGCACTTACTCGAGGGATTATTTAATTGTTATATTGTTAAGGAAGCTCAAATACCATGGGACCACTAGTTCATGGAGGTATTTTATATTATTTCTTTGTCGAAAGGCTTCCAAAAGAAGTTCTCAAGCATTACACTTGACCTTTGCATGCATTTCTATAACAACACCCTCATAAATGAGTTATACACTTGGCATATTACTCATCCATTAGAAATTCACCCTACTCCCTTGACCAAGCAATATTATTATTATTTGGAGGTGGTTATTTCTAGAAGAGTGCCCTCTTCGTGGAGCCTTACACTTGTCACTCATGCACACATTTTGGAGACTACCTTACATCATTGACTAGGCATTTCCTATTATTTTATTGAGGTGGTTATTTGTTGGAGAGTGCCCTCATCATGGAGCTTCACACTTGCACTCATGCACCTACCTTGGAGATGCACCCTCCCTCTTTGACTAGGCATTTTATTATTATTTTAGAGGAGGATATTTCTTGGAGAGAGCCTTGCACATGGAGGAGACAAGTGGCTCTATGCATGCACCTTGCATGAGTTAGAAGGTTGGGAAATATGACGTGTGGCATCACATTCATCTAGGATATTGTATATGTTTGTTTCCTATGGGCCTTTTGACCTAATTTTCCCACTTAGGAAATTGTTGTAAATACTTTAATATTTTCTAGAGAAAAATAATATTTTATTGTAGAGGAGAGTTAAGCTAAAACCTATATAAGGGCTTTCTCTCTCCATTTGCAGTTCAGATTTGATTAATGGAAGAACCTGTGAGCAAGCTAGGTCCAAGCTTGTGGAATGAAGGTAAATTATCTATTTAAGTCACGATAATTTTTCTTCTACGACTTTGTATGTGTGGATACATGTTCTAGGAGCACCATTGGAGACTTCTTATTGTAGGTTGTGATTATAAGAGTTAATCTTTGAGCCAAAATGAGTCACTTTGCCACATTGGAGAAGGTAAAATCTTATTGTTTTTTTAGCACCATGGTTTTCATAGCTAAGGTTAGAGGTTTGTCAGAAGTTTTCAAATTCATGCATGTTAGCACCAATATTGTTTTTATTCCTAACATCATCTAACATCTCCAAGGGTCGGTTTCAAAAGTAAGATTTATCATTTATTATTTCCATTTCTATCTGCAAATGTGTGCTGCAAAATTTGTTGCGTGCCGCGTAGAGGATTTTTTCACGCAAAGGATTTTTTTGCATAGGAGATTTTGTCGTGCAGAGGATTTTTCCACGCAGGGGATTTTTTCGCGCAAAGGGTTTTGTCGCGCAGAGGGTTTTGTCGCGCAGAGGATTTTGTCGTGTAGAGGATTTTGTCGTGTAGGATATTTTGTCATGCAGATGATTTTGTCGCACAAAGGATTTTGTCACGCAAGGGATTTTTTCACGCAGAGGATTCTGTCGCGCAAAGGATACATGGCACGCTACGTAAATGACTGGTTTAGTGGTCAACTTAAAGATCACTTTCCAACCAACTGGAGAAGAATTTTGAAAATCCCCGAGAGGTTTTTGTCGAAGACAAACCAAATAATAAAAACCTATCTCATATTTGTAAAAGGTTTCATGGATTGGGAGAGTCAAAGGAATCATTGAGCCCTATTTTTCATTTTTTATGATTTCTTGTTTGATACATGTTTTTGTGACACGTATTTCGGCTAGCTGGAGATGAATTTCAAGAAACCGAGAGAGGTTTTTCTTTGGAATGAGCTTACCTACAAAAACCATTCTCAGATGTTACACAACTATTACAGTTTGAGAATTAAAAGTGGCATTTTGAATTCTATTTTTCAGAATTTTGTCTCCTGAAAAATAGGAAATCAGTTAAAACGTGTCATTTTCTATTTGTAACTATTTCTATTTTGGGAAAGGGGTTGGAGTTCGAAATGGTGATCTAGAAAGGACCTATAGTGCTATATATTTCATGGTACAAGATTAGAGAAGGGTTGGACCCTTGGGGAAGAAGACTTGCTTATTTCCTTGAAGTTGATGCAAAAGTTTTCTTTTTTTGAAATTTGAGATTCATCACAGTGTTTATGTTCAGTATGTGTTTCTTGTATATCATTTCCATGATTATGTTTTTCTACTAGCATTGTCTGAGAGTAAGTGGTAGGAATTCATCCATGTTTGATTCTCCTTTCACACTGATGATACTTGTTATGTGTTAATGGTTACTTTTACAGAATTAATCTTCATTTGATGCTTTGTTTTGTAATTAATCTTTGTGTCCTTTCTTCTAAAGATGCAACAGAGATTCATCCACTGATTGATGCTCGTAGTGTAGTGGGATTTCTTCTCATTTCCTTCTCCAATTTCATATCATTTATTTGTTGAGCATGGAACCTATTTTGCCTCAAACCTACGGAAAGAAACCAACCAACTGGTGACTGTAAAAACATTGAAATTCAGGCCTTGACTCCATTGCCCAATGGTACCTTTTCATTGTTTGTCCTACCAGCCCTTTCAAAAACAAAAACAAACTTGTCTTATTGCACAATCTGACCTTTATGCATTTACTGATGAATCCTTTGAGTTATTACCAGTCATTAGACATCTGAGAGAGCCCTCTCTAGTTGTATAGGTCATAATACAATCTAAAGTTGGTTGAAACAATTACCTTAGGGTTTTCTTTAATACAACCCAAAGAAATCTCTGAGTGTTAACATTTTGGCGCCATTGTCGGGGAATGAAAGTTGCATTTTCCCTGGGAGAAATGACAAGGTTAGGACTTGATTTCTGATGGTAGACAAAGGTCAAACACAAGAAGGTTGTACATTTACATCTGGTGACTCCAATCAAGCTTCAAATGTGATTCAGAGACTCCACTGGAGGATGAGATCCACTGACAGAGGTATGAAAGGACATCATGGGAGAAAAAAGTACCTAAAGTTGAATTTTTTCAAGACATAATATTTTTTGTTACTAATTACCTTTTGTCCTTTCTTGAACATGTTAAACTAATTTTTCTTTACCTACTGCATTCAAATGATGATCATGAGAATCTTGCACTTGTATATCCTCCTCTTAAATTTGTACATATATCTCCTCATTGTATCACTGATTTTGATCAAAATTTTCCATTTGAGCCATGTGATGACCATAGCCAAGTTGATGAGCCTCATGAAATCAAGGCTGATATTTCACCTCATGTACTTGATCCAACACCCTCCAAGATTCAACAGAGATACAAACCTTTAAAATTACCTCACATCCTTCATAATTTTCCTCCAAAGCACTATAAGTACCTACCTGTGTTTGATGGAGAACCTGATTCCATCACAGTTGAAAAACACATCCAATATTTTTAACATTTTATAGATTTGTTTGAGATTGATTATGACGATGTTTGTATGAGGGCCTTCTCTCAATCCTTGAAAGGGGATACCAAAGACTGCTTTAAACACTTGCAGCCAGAGACAATTAGTTCATGGGAGGAATTGAAGAATGTCTTTTTGAAATTTTGGGGCAAGAGGAAATCTTTGGATCTACATCTTACAGAGTTCTATGCCTTGAAAAGGTAGAGTAGTGAAACTATTTCTACATTCAGTAGAAGGTTTTTCAGTATTTATTACAAGTTGCCCAAAGAAATTCAACCCACTGAAGTTGTTGCCATGCTCCATTATGCAACAACCTTTCATCCATATTTGTCTTTCCTTCTGATGGAAAGAAGATCTAAGTCCTTACAACAAATGTTTAATGATGCTCAGGAGATTCAACACAATATTCAAGCATGTAAACAGATTCGAAATGAGGAGTTGGATGCTAAAGAACATGACAGTGAATATGAACAAAAAACAGTTGATTTGAATCTTGAGCAGAGGGTTAATAATATCATATGTCCTCTTGAAGTTTT
The DNA here is from genome assembly GCA_032191745.1 of Picea mariana. Lineage (NCBI taxonomy): Eukaryota > Viridiplantae > Streptophyta > Pinopsida > Pinales > Pinaceae > Picea > Picea mariana. Next base: position 15,714 of record JASDQU010820167.1, read on the forward strand.
AAATGTTGATGATTTTGCAAAGGATTATATTCCACTTATTGAAAAAGAAGGTGCTAATTTAGCTTCTGATCTGTCTCATGATAAGCATGGGGTTGATTGTTTTATATATTCATTTGTAGATAGTCAAGAAAATGAATTTGCAAATCAGCTTGTTGAAGAGCAAGTTGATGTCCCAAGCTTTTTCTTGTTAGATGACATTGCATATGTTGTTGATTTGCCTATATATGATGATTATGATGTTGACTTCCTAGAACAACCAACTGCATGTTCTCTATCAGAAAATTTTCCTTTTCAGCAGTGTAATGAGAGCAATCAGCCTACATATCACAATTACAAAGAAAAATATGAAGAAATGTGTGTTGATGCAAAATCACACTGATTCACTGGAACAAATTGACAAGAAATTGCAACAATCTTCTCATGTGTTTGATGACCCTATTGCTTGTTATATGGAAGGTTTTCTCAGTTCAAAACTGTAGCCATTTGTAGAAGATGAATCTGAAAAAGTAGATGATAATGAGTTGTTGCCCAAATCAGCCATGTCCTTCTTGCCATCAGGGGTTTCATTACAACAATTTAATACATATCTTCAACCCTTTCATGACAACCATCAGTTTGAGATTTATGGAAGTAGAAATGTAGTTGGAGGGTTGATACAAGATGATAGTCTTGTGCAATATCCTTAAATCAATTTTCTTTCTTTTCAAGATCCTTTTACAGCATGTTTGGAAACAACAAATGGACCTAATTTTTTAAATTTGGTCAATATTGAATTTGATGAGTTTCCATTGAGAGGGTTTTCCCTCTCAATACTGATCAAAGATATGTAAGGAATTCAACCCGTGGAAAAGACACTTGCATGGTTGCACTTGATTTTTTATTTCACCTAATCAAATAGCTCAGATATTAGCTTATTGTAGGTAGCAGTTTGAATAAGCTTAGCATGGTGAACATTTCTTTCATCATTTTTCAGTTTGTATTTTCAGTTTGGGTTTAGTTCAGTTGCAGAATAAGTTGGTGGAAAAACAAATTACAGGTTGCAAATCACAGTATATGGCTTGGCAACAACCTAATGGATAAGGCACCTAGTCTATTGTTCTTTGCTACCTCACAAGGAGGATATCATCCCCATTGGAGCTAGCTGTTAGCACCATTATTTTCATTGCTAAGGTTAGAGGTTTGTCAACAGTTTGCAAAGTCATGCATGGTAGCACCAATATTGTTTTTATTCATGGCATCATCTAACATCTCCAAGGGTCGGTTTCAAAAGGAAGCTTTATCATTTATTATTTCCATTTCCATCTGCAACTGCGCGCTGCAAAATTTGTTACGCGTCGTGCAAAGGATTTCACTGTGCAGAGGATTTTGTCGCGCAGGAGATTTTGTCTCATAGAGGATTTTGTCGCGCAGGGGATTTTGTCGCGCAGAGGGTTTTGTTGCACAGAGGATTTTGTTGCGCAGAGGATTTGTATCATGTAGGAGATTTTGTTGAGCAGAAGATTTTGTCGCGCAGAGGCTTTTTTCACGCAGGGATTTTGTCGCGCAGAGGATTCTGTCGCATAGAGGATACATGGCACACTGCGTAAATGACTGATTTAGTGGTCAACTTCAAGATCAATTTTTGACCAACTGAAGAGGAATTTTGAAAATCTCCGAGAGGTTTTTGTCGAGGACAAACTAAATAATAAAAAACTTTCTCGGATTTACAAAAGGTGTCACAGATTGGGAGATTCGAAGAAATATTTGAGCCCTATTTTTCAATTTTCATGATTTCTTGTTTGATACATGTTTTTGCGGCACACATTTCGACCAGCTAGAGATGAATTTCAAGAAAACGAGAGAGGTTTTTCTTCAGAACGAGCTTACCTACAAAAAGTATTCTCAGATGTTACACAACTATTACATTTTTTGAATTACAAGTGGCGTTTTGAAGCCTATTTTTTAGAATTTCACCTCCTGAAAAACAGGAAATCAGTTAAAACGTGTCATTTTTTGTTTGTAACTGTTTCTATTTTGGGAAAGGGGTTGGAGTTCAAAATGGTGAGATGGAAAGGACCTATAGTGCTATATATTTCATGGTACAAGAGTAGAGAAGGGTGGGACCCTTGGGGAAGAAGACTTGTTTATTTCCTTGAAGTTAATGCAAAAGTTTCCTTTTTTCTGAAATTTGAGATTCATCATGATGTTTATGTTCAGTATGTGTTTCTTGTATATCATTTCCATGATTATGTTTTTATGCTAGCATTGTATGAGAGTAAGTGGTAGGAATTCATCCATGTTTGATGCTCCTTTCACACTGATGATGCTTGTTATGTGTTAATGGTTACTTTTACAGAATTAATCTTCATTTGATGCTCTGTTTAGTAATTAATCTTTGTGTCCTTTCTTCTAAAGATGCACTAGAGATTCATCCATTGATTGATGTCTATAGTGTAGTGGGATTTCTTCTCATTTCCATCTCCCATTTCATATCATTCATTTGCCGAGAATAACACCTATTTTTCCTCAAATTTGCAGAAAGAAACCAACCAGCCGTTGACTGTAAAAACATTGAAATTTGGGCCTTGACTCTATTGCTCAATGGTACCTTTTCCTTGTTTGTCCTACCAACCCTTTTAAAAACAAAAACAAACATGTCTTATTGCAGAATCTGACCTCTGTGCATTTACTGATGAATCCTTTGAGTTATTACCAGTCATTAGACATCTGAGAGAGCCCTCTCTGGTTGTATAGGTCAGAATACAATCTAAAGTTGGTTGAAACAATTACCTTGGGGTTTTCTTTGATACAACCCAAAGAAATTTCCGAGTGTTAACAACTTTTTCTAAAAAAATTGGAATTATATGTCCTAGAATTCCTTAGCAAGCAAAAACATAATTCCCTTTTCTTAAACAAGGCCACTCCTTGACTAGTTTGGTTGTGTAGCTCCCCTCAGTGAGTCCCTTCTCTTCATGAACCTATAGTATCTAACATCTAAATTAAAGTAGTTGTATGGAACGTCAATTTGATTGCTTATGAATCCTTAATTTATTTAGAATACCCTCTAAAGTTGCATGCATGAGCTCCATAGCACAGACAATAAGGGAATGGTCATTCCCTTTCACCCATCACCCCCAAATCACAATTTAATTTTTCCTTTTTGTTTAAAGTGCTAAGTTTTCTTTACCTTTACTCCATACTACACCAAGAAAGCTTAGTAACCAATAGGGAATCCCCCCTTGACTAGGATTTCATTTTCCTTGGTCTAAAGTGAAGAAGAGAATCAGTGAGGTGACATTGGCCAACCTCTCAGTTCCACAAGTCTTCACCTAGGTGCTTTGGAATTTACATTTTTGGGTGACAGATTGTGTGGTAACAACCCCATCCGACATGCAAGCACAATGCATGATGGATAAGATTGACATAGAGAGATTGACTAGCTTTCACAAAATTGGGTGCTTGGGCTACATGCAGACTTGAGGAGTTGAATGATCCACACTTGGGGGTTGCGACCATGGATGATTTTAAGGATGGAAATTTAGTTTAAAATGTAGAAACCTTAGCGAATATTACTAATCCTTCATATGTCAACTATAAATGTTTGGCGATATTTTTTTTTAAATGTTCAAATTTCTAAGTATTTTATATAGTTTTTATAAACTTTTGGCGATTTTTAAGGTAAAATAATTTTGTCCTATAGAATTGGGGCGAATTATTTTTAAAATAGCGAATCTCATTTTTGGAAAAACCATGGAAAATTAGCCCATGAGCGAAATTTAGCCCCTAAAATCACCTATGGTTGCGACATACAACATAGGTGCTTTCATGCACAATCATTTGTGGAGCGCAATCATGAGATGCACTCTTTGGGTGCACATCCACTAAGCATACATTGGTTAGGCACACATCCATTAGATGCCCTTGGACACACTTGGGCGCAATTGGATGCACTTGGGAGCAGTTAGATGCACTTAGACGCACGTGGGCACACTTGGATGCACATGGGTGCACTTGGATGCACTTGGGATCACTTGGATGCACTTGGGTGTAATTAGACACACATGGGTGCAATGTCAAGTGCACTTGTGTGTATCATGTGTGCTTGGGAACATTTGGGTGCATTTCCAGGTGCACTTGTTGGACATGGATGGTTAGCAGACAAGGCACCAAAGGAAGCAAAGTTGATGGATGGAACTTGGGTCCACCTTAGAGTGAAGGGGATAATTGCAAGTGCATGTCAAGTCTCATATAAAAATGAGGACACCTCAAAGGTGCCAATGTAGAAGTGGGTTGGTCATTCATTCAAGTGTAAACGGAGCTCTACAATTTGTGCTAAGTTTAGGGTTAGGCACAATAGGGTGAATTGCACTAGCTGAGTGAGAAGAAGAAGAAGACATGACATGTAGGATGCAGGCCCGTGGTTGGATTGTGCAAGTCTGTTGTTTAGTAGGTAGAAGGCAATATTGCCTTAGACTCATTGTACATCTGTAATAGAGTTGTGGGAAAGAGGTTGTGACTCCCTTGTTGTATATCTGTAATATTCTTCATCTAAATAAAGTTAAGGCACCTGCCTTGGGTTTTGACTATACATGTGTGTTGTAGACTCTTTATGATTATTGGATGTTAGTGTTCCTTGCTTTTCTTTGTGTTGGCTAAGTATTGAAATATTGGCTAAGTGTTAAAGTATTGCTAAGATGTTTTAAAGGCCACAATTAGACATGTGCCTATTGTTGAATGAGCTTGGTTGAGTAGGACTTAGTTGCATTTGACATATTGTATCTTAAGGCAAAGTTATGGGCATACTTTAAGTGAAGAGACATGGTCTGGTTGTAGTAGGTGCAGGCTGGGTAAGCCTCTGTGACTGAGGCAATGTAGTGCCATATGACCTCGGGTGCCGAAACCAACTTGGGTGAAACCCAAATTTGCAAAGAAAAAGTTTGGGTAGACTATAGGTTCGTGATAATTTGTCTCTTCATGTTCTTAATCTATAAAGTAAATCATCGTGTAGTTATCACAAGAAAGGCTCTACCTTTGTCGTTCTTTCCTAAATCCTCAATCATACATCTTCTCACCAAGATCTTGATGTCTTAGAATTTGTTTATTTGTCAAAGTGTAGGTCCTATCAATTTTTGGACCCCTTTCATTAAACTACCAATTTTTTTTTTGTCTATCCTCTCGACATTTGATATTCCAGATGGGGTATGCCTTGCGAACCTTAAAATTGA
>JASDQU010820168.1:0-30170 GCA_032191745.1 Picea mariana
TGTTATTTTATTTATGTCAGCTTTAGGCCATTAGTTGTAATTATACCTCCTAGTTTCCTATATATACCAAGGAGACATTTTCATTTTGAATCATCTTGTACTTGAACTTTTAAGTGGAGTAAAGGGAGGTTGCCCCCTCAAAGAGGCTTATTATCTGAAATTATCTCTTTTTCAAGGCATTGAGTACTTTTCCTGAGGTTTTTCTATGCTATATTGATGTTTGGTTCTTAACATCTTCTTACCGCTTTTGACGGTCATTAAATCCGACCACATGGAATTATCCCTTCTTTTCCTATGCATTTAGGAGGGAAAACTGTGTGTGTCGAGGTTGAAGTGGTCGATGCATATTTTGACTACAATATCTTGTTAGGGAGGAGTTGGACCTATGCTATGCAAGCAATAGTCGCTACATTTTTTCAGGTCTTGTTGTTTCCACACGAGGGTCGGATCATGACCATTGATCAATTGTCTTTCTCCCATCCTGACCCTTCATTAGGGGCATCCGTGGTCCCAATGATTGATAACCCTCAACCCAGCATTGTCAACATATGGGTTGGTTTGTGCCCACCTTTGATGGGTACTTTCGATTACCCACCTCCTCAAGGAGATGTTAAGTTCATATCTGACCACCATAAGGTTGAGATTTTCCAAGGTTCGTCATTTCACATGAATTACTTCAACAATCTGTGGATTATTCCTTCCCCATAAGCCACGATGGAAGGGACAAGGCACCATGCCCTTGTCCATGGTAGAAGTGGCATACTCTTTAGTCTAGCAAGCTTCCGTTGACCCCGATCCGACTCCTGCACAATAGTTAGATCTAATTCTAGAGCCTATTTGGGCTCACGGTACCCTCACTGATACAGATTCTTTAGACTTTATCTTGCCCTCAGATGAAGCAATCATTAAAGCAATGACTAGTATGGACAAACCCTGGGATGATATCCATCACAAATCTTACTTCCTCCCAAAGTTGAGAAGAATTGAAGCAGGGGAATTCACTTTGACTATGACTGGAGATAGGTCTTGTCCTATCAATCCTTTGGCTATGCATGTTTTTTATGCCGAGGGTAATATGAAAACCATTGCTAAAACTACACCTATTAATATCTCCAAAACCTCTAGCGTCGTGGAGAATGTTTTCATTGGAGCTGACTACTCCCCCAAAGAGATTCAAATCTACACGGATTTATTTAAGGAATTTTGTGATGGTTTTTCTTGATCTTATGAGGAAAGGCTAGGCATAGATCCAAAAATTGTTGAACATGAAATCACAACTTATCCTGATGCTAAGCTGGTTCAACAGAAGCTTCGACCGTCTAATCCTAAGAAAGAAGCAACTATTAAGGTTGAAGTAGAGAAACTGCTCAAATCAGGTTTTATCTACCCCATCCATTTGATCCAATGGGTGTCAAATCCCGTGTCAGTTAAAAAAAAACAAGGTACGATTCACGTATGTATGGAATTTCATGATTTGAACAAAGCCTGTCCAAAAGATAATTTCCCCACACCATTCACTGACCAAGTAATCGTTGAATGCATAGGTTGCGAAGCCTTTTATTTCATGGATGGTTTTTTAGGATATAATCAGATACAAATCAAACCCGAAGACCAACACAAAATAGCTTTCATTTTTCCATGGGGTACATTCACGTATCGTAAGATGCCTTTTGGTCTAAAAAATGATGGAGCTACCTTTCAGCATGCCATGTCTTTTTATTTCCACTATCTCAAAAATATCGTCAAGGCCTACCTATATGATTTAGCATCATGATCTCGTAAGATAACTGATCATCCCACTCACCTCCGACTTATCTTTGAGCGATGTCGCTACCTCCAGATTCACTTGGATCCCAACAAATGCAGTTTTTGCGTGACGTCGGGCCGTTTATTATCTTTAATAGTTTTGACAACAGGGAATATGGTCGATCCTATCAAGGATGAGGCAATAGTTCAATTGCCTTTGCTGCGTACAATTCTTCAGCTTCAGAGTTTACAGGGAAAAGCAAACTTTTTGCGGCGTTTCATCTCAAACTATGTTGAGATCAAAAAGGGATTTATGTGTTTACTGAAGAAGGACGTTTCTTTTCATTAGGATGGAGCCACTCAATGCTCCTTCGAAGAATTGAAATGTGCCCTCATGACTTCCCCTCTTCTTTAGCCACCCAATTATAACAAAGATTTCTTATTGTACTTGGCTGCAGCAAAGTCGAACATCAGTATGGTTTTAGTTTAGGAGGATGATTTTCTCTCAGAATATGTGATTTATTACCTGAGCCGAGGCTTGGTTGGACCAGAACTCAATTATTCTCAGATTGAAAAACTTGCGTTGGTAGCAATTCATGCTGTCCAACGGTTCCGTCATTATATCTTGTTTCGCAAGACCACCGTCATTGCCGTTGTGAATTCGTTTCAATACATGTTGACATGACGGGTAATCAATGGAAATATCAATAGATGGATAGTTTTCCTCTAGTAATTTGACTTAGATTTTATTTCGATGAAATCCAAAAAGTCACTGGTCTTTGCAAAACTCATCTCGGAACTTACGGTTGAGTCAGGTGATATTATGCCCGAAGAGTCACCTATTCAAGGAGAAATGTTTGTTATCACATCTTTGGACCCCTGGTATGGAGATATACTTGTCTATCTCCAGAATTTGAAGTGCCCCGCCTCTGCTTCTCCTAATGAGCATCGCCGTATACACCATCAGACCAAGAACTATCTCATACTCGAAGATACTTTGTATCGTAGAGTTGTAGATTGCATCCTTTGTCAGTGCCTCACTCATGAAGAAGCAGAAATCGTACTTAATGATTGCCATATTTGAGCATGTGGCGATCATTTTTCTGGGTTGGCAACAACCCAAAAGATTTTACAAGCCGGTTACTTCTGGCCGACACTAATCAAATATTGTATTGAATCAGTCAAGAAGTGCCACCTGTGTCAAATCTTCTCACGGAATATGAGGGCACACCCCACTCCCATGTTTCCCGTCATCACCATTGGTCCCTTCACCAAGTGCGGGATTGATTACACTACTTACAACCCTCCTTCAGCAAGGGGGTACTGTTATATCATCGTAGTGGTAGAATACTTCACCAAGTGGGTTGAAGCTATGCCAACGTTCAAAGATTATGGCAAGAGTGCCGCCCCCTTTTTGTTTAACCATATTATAGCAAGGTTTGGCGTCCCAAGAGAGATTGTCACTGACCATGGCAGTCACTTTCAGAACACAATGATGATCGAGTTAACATCGAATCTTAGGTTGAGGAAAGAACATTCGTCACCCTACTACCCACAAGAAAATGGTCAGGTGGAAGCTGTCAATAAATCTCTTAATACCATCCTATAGAGAATGATCAATTTGGCCAAGTCAAATTGGCATTTGATGTTATACTCAACATTATGGGCCTACCAAACATCTGTTAAGACTACAACTAGTTTCTCACCTTTTCAACTCGTTTACGGGCTGGAAGCAGTCTTGCCTATAGAGTGACAGATCTTGTCTCTCAAGTTGGCAGTACATTTATTGCCAGACACTTCACCGCTTGAAGAGCGTTTATTATACCTCGAGCAGCTCAATGAGCAGCGTCGAGATGCAACCTTGGCCAATGAGGCTCACAAACAAAAATTCAAGTGTCAGTATGATTGGTACAATCATCCTTGTATTTTCTCGGAAGGAAACCTTGTCCTGGTCTATGACCAAGATAAGGACCCCCTGGGGGCATGCAAGTTCAAAACCATGTGGTTCATACCTTTCATTGTAAAAGAGGTTCTAAAAAAGGGTGCTTATCATTTGGTAGACTTTGAGGGAAATGCTTTGGTGGAGCCTAGAAATGGGCTCTACCTCAAGAAGTATTACTCATAGGTAGGTCACCTTGGGTAACTTGTTGTAACATATGTATAGTTCCTGTACATTTGCGTTTTTAGTTTTTCAACTTTTTTGGTTTTATGGACATGTCATTTTGATGTCACCTTTTTCACTGTGGAAGATGTCAAGTGAATCAGAGCTGTTCGTTGGGTTTGCGGATGATGCTAGCCGACACACTCGGAGGCTTGCTTCCGCAGCTTGGGTAATTTACACACCTCAAGGCTAGTTGTTATCTTCAGGAGGTATCTGTTTAGGTGACACCAGAAACAATGTTGTCGAATACAGTGCAGTTCTAGAGTTGTTGCATGATGCTTTTTCGCATGGTATTTCTCACCTTCGGGTATATTTATATGTTCAGCTGATTGTGTCTCAGTTAAATGGAGTTTACCGCATTTATGATCCTACTCTACACTGACGGTTCCTTAGGGTACATCTCTTAGAATGAATCCTTGATTACATTACATATATCCATGTTCCTAGGAGATTGAATCAAGTTACAGATGCCCTAGATAATCATGTATTATATTGGCATATTGCATACATGTAAAGAAAGGCACACACATGCACATGTAAATACATTGGTAAAATAGATGTAGTCCATCAACACATAAAAAGACATAAAAATCCATATATAATATCAAAAATATCAAAGTACATGGGTGGGCGCAAGCACCTCAAAAATACATCTAGTAAAGAGTCATGGGGTTTATTCCCTAAAACATATACAAGTAGTGCCCTTGGCACATGAAAAGTCTAGCCTAACTAAGGATGGGGCTTTTTGGCCCTATTATAATGGTCAACGACGTTTGCCAAACGCCAAAAAAGCCAGACCCATGTTCGTGGTGCCCCCACCACATGAAGCTTCATAGATGGTGGCATATCCTTGATATCTGCCATGGGGACTATGCGAGTGAGTGAGGTAAAGTTTCACTCTACTTGTTTCAAAAATCTCTCAGCCTCACTGGCTGGAGGCTCTCCTACTGCTGCTAGTCTATCGGTTACAGCTGGTGCGGCCTCTGGTCGAGGACGTCGCCTGTTCCTCACAAAGTTCGTTGGTCACACTGGCCCCACATTTGCACATAACAAACACATATCTGTTAGATACTTTGGTATATAAAAAAATGATATATATAAAAACAACATAAAAAATTAAATAAATTTAAAAAGGAAAAAAAAAACATACCGATCTCTCCTCGCTCCTCTCCAGGAGGTATCGGTATCTCGAGATCTCTAGAGAAGTCAATACTGGCATAGGGGTAGTCCTCTATGACCGAAATCTATCGTGCCGACCAAGAAAAAAACTTGTCATCAAAGGCCTCAATGGTCCTTCCCCCCCTGTCGTGGCACCAACGCTGCCCATCAGCATAACATGGGGTTAGAGGCCTAGTGCCCTCGTATCACCTCTCTAGGACTAAAACTGGGCACTCTCTCTCGAATAAAGAACAAAGAATCATCCCAAACCTGAAGTTCCTCTGATTCCACATTCAACACTCTGTTAGTTGCCTCTTCATACAATCCATTAATGTGGTGCTCCAGTCAAAAATTTGTGCATTTAAGTACTGAACTGCACAATTCATGTGTGCATGGCAAGTCTGATGCAAAGCCATAGACCCAGTAATTCGCCCAATGAGCAACACTATCACTTTCAGTGATAAGTTTGAAATATTGCTTATCGGCACCTGTGAGATTGTTTTATCCGTATCGGCTTCACAATGGAGTCCAATCAACTCTGATATGTTGCGAGGCTCGGAGGGAAAAGTACACAAATTGATTGGTTCCCCTCTTCTGGAGAGGCCAGTCAAAAAGTATATATCTTCTGTCGTTGGGGACAATGACTACCCCTCAAGCATGAAGTCCTCTGCATCGAGATGCCAATAATCAACCAAGGTGTTCAACAGCCTAGGTTGTGCTCGCATGAAAGGACAATGGAAAAACTTTAACAAACCACATTGCAACAATGCAGAAAGAGCATCAAGATCCTCATCGACCAACACATCAATATCATCATGCTTTCTTTCTCTCCAGTGAACATACATCCTGCAAATAGACAAAGTTCAGGAGGGTTAACTCTTGTTTTTTTAATTTTTTACACTAAATGGAAGGTCCACGTTGGTTGTAGTGCTCACAATAGCATGTACACTCAGGTTGTCATAAGGCAGCCCACGTGTACACTCGGGTTGTCATAGGACATCTCGCGTGGACGTAGGGCCAACCTTTTAAAGTGCGACACCCCTCCAAAAAATGAAATTAAATGCATAAAGAAAGAATTAAATTGCAAGAGGGGGTAGTGTATACTTACTTGGTCGTTTCATCCACTGAGGCTCCTGGAATCAACTCTTTTTCACAAAGGGGTAGTTTTGTCTTTTAGTCAATTTCTCAATTAGCAATGGTGATAGTGAGCCACCAGCTTCTATTTATAGACTTTTTGGCCTCTTTTTGTCATTTTTTGGACCCTTTTGTCATTTATTCTAAACTAAAAATCATTTAGTATGGTTCATGAGTTTTCTTTGGATTGTCACAAGAAGTTTTACTTTGGGTATTGAGAAACTTTTTGGAGTTTTGGGTCGTTTTGAAGGTCCTTTGGTAAAAAACCATTTTTCCAACTCGTTGCATTTAAGTTAGGATTCCACCTCCACTTCCTACATCTTGTTGTCTTTTCTCCTTTGCCATAGGATCGATCCCACCAAGTTGTGACATGGAACCATCATTGCTGCTTTAGAAGTGTCATAATTTAGTGGTAGAGCCTACCTTCACATGGATTCCCTAGGTAGATCCTTGTTGCATTTTGGTGTCCATACTGTCACTAATGAATATAGGCATGGGAGTCCTTTTTAGTTTTTCCTGATTACGAGTTTGAGCCTCATTTGCATGATTCCTTATCAATCTTGACCTCACCCTCGGGACTCCCAAAACTTAAGAGGTCTTCTTTTAAGCCCTTTTCAGACACTCTAAACATGAAAATATTGTTGAGTGATCTTGTTGACCTTCACGCTCGCTAAACTAAAATTTGAAGTCACATCTTTTCGACGGTGGTTTACCCCTTTTTTGGTCTGGAGGTCAATTGTACAAACAAAGGTATACTCTAGGAGCCTCGGTTCTCTAGAAGAGTATTCTCAGGTATAATTTTAACCCTTTTTCGGGCTTGAGCGACTAAGTTTACGAAAAAGGAACCCCCACAGAGTCCATAGTTAAGCTCTTTTCAGACTCCCTAAAATTGAAAAGATCATCGAGTGACCTTATTCTTTCACACTCGTTAAAATGGTCTAGAAGAACATTCCTGACAGAGTCCATAGTTAAGCTTTTTTCAGACTCCTTGAAAATGAAAAAATTGTCGAGTGATCTTGTCTTTGTCACACTCGTTAAAATGGTTTTAAATAGACGTCTTTTTGGTGCTAGTTTACCCCTTTTTCGAGCCGACTAGACTACCTTTGAAAAAGGTACCCCAGTGGAGTTTCCTTTTACATTTTTTCAGACTCTCTAAAAATGAAAAAATATAGAGGTTACCTTCTCTGGGATCATTAAACTTACATTGAAGGACGTTATCACTGTGTCTTGTTAACTGCATTTTCACTCCTACGTCTTTGGCATAATGTCGGCTCCATGCTCCTCTCAATTGAACCATCTGAAGCATGACTTATAATGCAAGCCTTGTAGCACTTCACCTTTGTGTCTTGACACCTTGACCCCTGGAGGGATTTCTCTGAGTGTTCTTACTTTGAACATCAATCGTTTCCTTGCACCTAGAACTAGTATGTTTGCGACACTCGTTCCTCCTTTGTAGCGTAGCATTCTTTTATTCTTTTTCTAAAATTATTGAAAAAGACAAAAAAATCAAATATACCCCAAAAAGAGGAAGGGAAAAGTATTTTCTCTTTATTAGGAAACACAATGAGTCTCCCTTGGACAAAGCACATCCTTCCATTTGTTCATCAATATATGGGATTTAATATGACCTTAGGAAGTTGTTCTCGCTACATAGAGTTGTGTCCTCCTCCATTTGGTTATTCTTCCAAACATATGGAGAGTTTTTGTTTCCTCCTGCATCGTAAACTTACGTCAATACCGTGTTGCCTGAGTCTCATCATTCGTTGTGCTATTGTCCAAGGGAATTTTTTACCAAGCCTGAGTTGGCCCTTCTGCAGTTTTCCCTCATACCTGGCCATCCTAAAAAACCAATCAAGTCTTTGTTTGAAATCATTGAAACCTTTAGTCTGATCATCAAGATCCTCTAGTCCATGCCCAACAAGCCATCGAAGACCTTTGGGTAGTGAAGTTGTACACTCACATTACACTCCTACCCGAGTTATGGAAGATTTTGAAGCTGTTGCTTGAGCTTTGAAGAACCCATCTCCAGCCATCATGCCTTATCATCTTCTAAAGAACATGGATACTATGCATGTATATCTTTTTTATTTCGAGATGTAGATCCGATGTGTATTTCTCTCGAATACACTTTATATAGTTATATGACATGGATCTGCAGGGTATTTGATTGGCAGCCATGATTTTATTTCATTCTGAGCATGGGTATGCCTGCCTTGGTGAGAAAATTATTATTTTGCATATGAAACCTCCTAAATTCTAGTCCCTGGGCTCACTGGTTCGGTACGTTGATAAATATTGATAATGTATTTCGGGCATCAGTTGCTCTTCTAACCTCACACATTAGGGGGCATCTGTTATAACCCTAATTTTCACCAGACATGCTTACCTGGCATCAAGCCATCTCATATTCCTTCTTTTCCAAGCCACTACTGAACAACTCTTCTTAAAAACACCCTTTTTAAAGGCACATGCACCCTGCTCCACTACTCCACGCGTGTACACACTAGTTGACTCACTACATCCTGCGTGTACCTACAAAAGCACAAAAATGGAAATTTGCTAATGGAACACACATTTTTGGGTAATTTAACTAAACCTTTCGACCATGCATAGACGATCACTCGACCAAACACCTATCTCTTTCTAGCCTATAAAAGAAGGGGTAGGGGTCCCATGTGAAAGGAGGAAAATCATAGTAAAAAAACTCTACCCGAACTAGTACTCCCCTTGCCTCAACCTTTTGCAACTATTGTGTGAAGAAGAAACATATTTGAAAGAAGTTGGAGCACAGTTGAAGAGGAGCCCAAGACTAGATTTGAGGAGCAGTGGTCGATCTCACTATTGTAAGGTATGCTTGTGAGATTAATAAAAGGAGTACTTTTCCTGTCCCACCATATGAGGTTTTCATTGTTTGAATATTGATTATATGTTGATTAAATCTCTAACCCATTAGTTCATAGATCAAATGCATGTGGAGTTCTTTTGTTGTCTTTTGTGAATATAGGTCAGCATTGGGAGGAGATTTGTAGTCAAACAGTGACCAAGTGTGAAAAGGGATCGACATCAAACATGGAAAATAAGGTACGTTGACTTGATCTTTTTAACCTTGTATTTGCATATTAATAATGGGGTTTAGGCATGGGATGATGGTAAAAAGTAGGAATCTTTAGTTCATTTCTGCATGCATGATAAAACCCTTAGTACTAGTCCATAGGAGGGATTTCCCACCCACAAAAATCACTGCACGTAGACCGACCACGATAAAAGAGTATGGGGGACTAAACTCCACTAGTTGGGGAAGGGGAGGGATAAAAGTTAAGGGCTACAATAGGGAGATTAAGCCAAAAAGGAATATTATATTAATATTTGTTAAAGTATAAAGTATGGATAATTATTTTATCCTAAGTTCTAAGGATGGGGACAAGTGGGCCAAAGTAGCTCCCAACATGACAAATGTCAATTTTAGTACATGCATACATATAGTTTGGAATTAGTTCATTTTCCATCAGGGGGGTCATCCATTTGATCATTCCATCATCATTCACACACTCATTGAGCTATCCTTTGTACCTTCCTATCACTGTACCTGAATCTGTATCCGTACCCATACCTGTTTGTGTAGCTGGTTAGCTTGGGAGTTGGACTGAATAAGCAGGTTGTTAGGCCCTTGGGATATTGGAGAGGTGGGTTGTCAGGCCCGTGAGAAATCTCTCTGGGTGAGAGAATTGTTGGGAATTTATTTCCTGAAGGTGCTAAAATGCAACTACAGGGCTCTAAGACTTTTTGTCTGACCTGTTGCTGAAGCCCAGAAAGGAAGTGGGGCAGCCAAAGGACTGTTGAGAAGAGAAGGCGCACACTTCCTGGGGTGGGACAGGCTTGTGGAGAATGAGGGACTGTAGGTTGTTAGTTTGATTCAGCACCTATGATAGAGTCTTTCCTATTGTCTGAGATAGTCAGCCTAGTTAGGAATCCCTTTACCCGAGTGGAGTTTAGTCCTAGCTCGGGGGTGACTCACTGTTGAGAGTGATGAGTAGTGTGGTCTAAGGTTGGGAGGTTTGTGGAAGGTCTACACGTAGTTGGTGATATTATTCCCAAGATAAGTGTCAATTGTGTGATAAATTTACATGTTGCATTATTATTTACGTGTTTATTTTTATGGTTTTATCCCATGTGTAGTTATAATTGTCTTTATATTTATGGTTATTGCCTGTTTATGATTCATGTATATGTTTACTTTTATTTTAGTATGAATCCATGGTTTTACAAAATGTATTTTCCAGTTTACGTTTCATATGTAAATTTCCGCAAGATTTTTGTTTGTATATGTTTTAATTGCATGCAGTTCAAACAATTTATGTGGTGTAGCTTAGTTGGATGTTGGGTATGTTATAATATGTTGTGTAGAAAATAAAAGCATTTTCTAGAGTAGCATGGCTCAGCATGGGTGGTCGGGGATGTTACATTGCGTGGAGTCTCGATATTATTTTTCCAAGTGGTGTAGATGCTCCAACTCCTTTAGCACGGTGGCCAACTCATTTTCATCTTTCCTTTCTCTATCCAACGTGGCATCCATGATAGCCATCCCTACGTCAATAAGCTTGAATGTCTTGGCATGTTCTGTGCTGAGAAGCTTCTCCTCCATAGTGATGAGAATCGAGTTATCTATTGTGAGCCTTCTCCTCCTAGTGGTCCTCTTCATGATGGCTTTCTTCTTTCTGTCATAGGAAATCACTTGTATGTCAGAGACCTCATCAACAGGCTTAGGGATTTGTTGTTCCCCCTAGGTTAGAGTGTTTCCCAGGCTCTCGTCTGTGTGTATATGTTCTAGGATTAGGTCCTGAACTTATTTTATATGCTCATATGGCTTGACCTTTGTTTGTAGTTCATCGGTTGGTGAGGTATTGACCAATATTTAAGAACCAGGAGTAGGTTCAGTACTTACTTGGTAATCGACTATTGAGGTGTCGATTTCTTGTTGTTGAACTTCCTATTTCTGACTACCCAATCCTATCTCATCCCTCGATATGTCTTTTGGGGTTCTCGACGGGTCGAGAAACTCAGTGTCTAAGACACTTTCTACCACATGGTTTCTCTGCGGAAGGTTTTGAATTGGAGCATCGGGACTTGGGGTAGACGCCTTCTCAAGTTCCTTTTCCTTTGTAATCGATACTGGAGATACCAGGGAAACCTTTGAACTCTCCTCATCATCATAGCTTGTGATTATATTGAAGAGGGGGTTTGCTACACCTGTTCCAGTTGACGTACTTGATACCTCATAATGGGTTGGAATTGTCCCCAATGATCTGATCTGTGGTGATGGAACTATAGGGTTTTTCAGATTGGCAATTTCTTCCAGTTGTATTGATTAGAAGCCACTTGGATCTCCTCTGATTGTAATTGGGTTGTCCGAGGGGATCCTTGTCATCTCTACGAGATCATGATCATTTTGTAACTCGTCAATGATTCTTTGGGCTCCCTCTAGTAACAACAATACTCTCTTTTGTGCCTTTGTTGTCTTTGTTGCTCAGACTTCTTACCTAACTCTTAGAGCCTCTTGATCTGATTGCTCTATTATCTCCACCTGCTCATCCATATCGATATCCTTGAACCTGGTCATGTTCAAGTTGGCCTTCCTCTGTACTACCTCCTCCCAGTACTAAGCACATTCTGTAAAAACTTCATCCTCAAATTTGTCATGTGTGTATGACCAACAGGACGATACTTGTGAAGCATGTTGGGGGACCAAGCATTTAGGGTCGTTCTTACAAAATTGTCCTTTCAGGAACCTAAATTTGAGTTGGCTCAACCCTTCTTGTTTGGCTTGAGCAGTGTCTTTCACTATGTAAAACCCCACATGGAAGCCATAGGGTGTTAAAGCCTGTTTTTTGTCCTTAACTAGTGTAGAGTTATAGTCCTACAGGATAATCTGATAGAAAAATTCTCCCACAATGAGCTGGTCTGGGACGTGAGAAGGGATCAAATGTGGTGCTACGGTGGCCCCAAACACCTTGATATAAGTTGTCTGTTCGTCTAGGTACTAGTGGCCTACCTTTGATATCATTTTCTTGGCTTCTACAGACAGCCTTGGGCATCGTTTTTTAAATAAAATGAAATATATCCAAGCGATGAATTGATCGCAAATAAGGGCATAGGTTTTATTGTACCTTTTCTCCCATAATATGTTGAAGTAGACATGAACAAGAAGTTCCGCAACGTGCCAACTTAGATTCATCCTTACAAAGCCATTTCTTGCACAGATAACATTTAGTAAGTACACGTCCATGTGAAATGTAATAGATTCTCCTTCTTTTGACATCTGGGCTTGCTATACACAGATGCTCAATTGTTTGGAAATTATTGCTCCCCAGTTGAAGATACTCCAAAATATCACCACAGTGTATGCCAGTGGCATCTATGCTTACAAAAACTTGGAGCAGTCCTTTTCTCCATATAGTCAGCGTATGAGAGTCATCAAGTAGATGTATGGCTCCCTCAAGTTAATTGTCCCATACCAATTATTGCTCTGGTTTGTAAAATTCTTGTCCTCCTTCCACCATGAGGCCATCAACTAACTAGTGTCATGGAATTCGTAGAACTTTTCCACAAAGTATTTCTTCAGTCACTCCTCTGGTTCCCTGAGCTTGTAGTACTTTTGAATTTTTGTCGGGAGAGAAACTCCAACACACCCACCATTCTCATCGTTGATCAGGAATTTATGCACATCTGTGTGATCAATTAGCCAACCTAACACCTCAATGCATGGGAAGACTAGCGTTCGGGAGGCTACCATGTGCAAGCACAAACATCGAACATTTGGGAAAACTTGATCATCGAGTTCCCTTACATCTTATTCGTTGTGTGGGGTATACTTCAGGTACTCCTCCCGACTGATTCTGTTGAATAGATCTCCCCACTGTGGGAGCATTTTTTTGGATCCAGTGGTTACTTTTGTATCGCCGAAGACCGGGGTTTGAATGAAAGTTTTATTCGTTGAGGTTTTAATGACTGGCTCCACCCTGGAAGCGTATTCCAATTGCCTCATAGTACTAGGAGAATAACCCTTACCAATTTCCACCTCCTTTAGCTTAGGTTCCCTTGGCGAGCATCTGGTCGTCGTCTTTCTTGGAGGCATTTTATCTACCGCTAGAACATAGTTAGACACTGTGTAAAAGATCAAATTCATATATATAACAAATTATGACTGTTGAATTGATAAAATTTAACACATACCTCTGTTGCTTGTTTAACCTGATTTTGAAGGTCTGAGGATCAACACAGACTTGAGATGCTCACTTTGCTTCTTCGAATGCTCTAGAAATGGAAACTTGTGCACATAATAGAAGTGTTTGAAGCCATTTGAATGATTTAAATAGATATGATATTACCTTGTTGCATCATCTATTCAATTTAGGATATGATTGTGGTTCATAAAAATCTTTCGCTAGATCTTCATTACATTTTAAAATCAAATTCGATCGCAGGTCGATGGCGTGGGCGTGGGTTGTTACATGGCCTATCGGTGATCTCAAATTCCTATTTTTTCAAACAACACATAGAGTAGATATGCATGCAGGATGAAGCATTAACTGGGCTATTAAATGATAGAATACAATCATATCTTGTGCTAAAAACATCCCATCATTTCTCTAATCTAACTGGTGGATCGGGGGTCAGGGTTTCTCTTGAACACTTTTCGTTGATATCTCCATGTAAAAATATCTTACACCGATCGATCTTTCCATACAAAGCTGACATGGAAAGACTGACATGGAGGTGTGACTAGGACACCAGGAACGTTAAGATGACTCAGGAAAAAACTAGACTGTATGACACCCCTATGCAACAAAGACACGTGGCACTCGAGACCGACGTCTTTGTTTACTCGTGTTGTTCAGAATCAAGAATTTTCTTAAGCTATTCGTTCTAACAACCGATCCTACTCTGTCGACACTAAAAAGTATCAAGGATCGATGATCTACGATAATCTTCCCCAAGTGCTCCCAGATTAACTCTCTTGAAAAACTTATCGATGCGGGAAGTGGATTGGGGATCGGCGGTCGGAGATACGTCAACACGGAAATTTTCAGTGATTCAACTCCTCGAGATTTTGTTGACCCTAAACCAACACATCTATTATCAGCTATCAAGAGTTTATCATGGCTCATATCTACGTTTAGTTCTCTCGTATTTTGTCAATGCCAATGGTGATCGACTGCCTCCTGACACTACGTAGAGAAATACTAACGCAAACTTACTCCACCTTTTGCTGACGTCGATGGTGCATCGGTGATCGACGATTATTATTATAGTGTGGCCCTTTTATTTGCTCTGATGTTTCCTATGCTGAACACAAGAGTGCGCTTATCACAATGTTAGCTGCAGATCTTTAGTTGGAATGCCAATTTCTTTTTAGACACCAGGTTTCATTTAAAAATTGCAAACAAAATCAATTCGATAGATAAGATTCATGAAAACAAAACAAAACATCCCTCCATATTGAACTCAATTCAAACAGTAAAATAAAAGAAACAAGTGGTACCCAAAAGTGACAGAATCGTTTAGGGTGTGTTGAGTGCTCAACACCCTCTTTTTGAGGAACCTTAAGTGAATATATTGACCTAATTCCTGGATATCGTAGTGCGCCCTATCCTATCACACCTCCTAGTACTCTCAACAAGCCAATGCGTCAAGTTTGAGTTTTTGGTCAAATTCAAAGGTTGACCAAGTCAAAGCAGTCATGACTTACTCTATAAAGTCAGAAAACAAGATAGAAGGGGCTTATAACTTTAGAGCATGGAAAACAAGGATTGACCTCATCCTTGCCAAGAATAAAGTGTTGGATATCATGAAAGGAAAGATCATGGAACCACAATTTGAAGAAAAAAAAGAAAAGGAACCTCAGAACATTGCATTTATGGAGAAGTTCAAGGACAATGGCATCAATGCTATGAGTTTCATAGTGGACTCTATAAAATACCACTTGATACCCTACATCTCTCATCTTGACTCATCTAAGAATATGTACGATGCCCTAACTAACCTATTCTCAGTTAGAAACATTGGACAAGTGATGAGTCTAAAGAATGAGCTCCGTGACATGAAAATGAATGATGATGATAGCATAACATTATACTTTGTAAGAGTCTCTCAGTTAAAATATCAACTACAAGCTATTGAAGAAATCATTTCAGAAAAGGAACTAGTAAATATAGTACTCAATGGCCTTCCCAATACATGGGATGCAATTGTTGCAAGCATGAAAACAAGAAAGGAGTATCCCACATTTGAAGAGCTTTGGACTTGATGTGCACATGAATAATCAAGGATTAGCGCAAAAGAGAAATCCCAAAAGAAATATGATGATCAAGCCTTCACAACAAAGTTCAAGAATTTCAAGAATAAGAGGAAGTTTGGCTTAAGGAAGAAACCAAATCAAGAAAAGGATATGTCAAAAATACAATGCTTCAACTGTCAAAAACATGATCACTATAGGAACCACTGTCCTGAGTTAAATAAAAGGAAGGAAACACATGAAGCAACAATTTCAGAAGAAAAGGAACCCTCAAAGAAAGTTAAGCGGGATGAAGCAGATTTTGTGTTCTAGTCAAGGTAACAATATTATTTTATAACATAGTTCTTGTACATACCATGTTTACATAGTTCCTATACATACCATGTGTATCTTTTTCTTAGAAGAAAAGATGGTCAGTGAAACAATACCTATAAAATAATAACAAGATAAGGATTTCTATTACGATGACTACAAGTCAAGTAATGTACATGAAAAAGATGAAGTACGTTGACAATCCTTGGTGAAAAATTCCCGAGGAATCTATTATATAAGTAACAATTGCCAAATAGGCCAAAATCAATATCAAACTTGAAGAGACCCAGAAGGAGTCAAACCAAAAAGAAGTCAGAAATCAAGAGGAAATTAGAATAATACTTGTGACACTTTGCATAAGTCAATAAGGATGCAGAAGGAAGCATGGACTCTCTTAGATGGAGGGAGTTGATTGCAGAATTCCAAAAGAATAGAATGCATTCATGAATGAATCTAGGATTAGGAGGGAAAAAATCCTAAATGATATGATCCATTTAAGAATTCGTGAAGATTATAAATTATATGTCCATGTTCCCCATTAAAAATAGCATCCATGAAGAGCAACATGTGTTCAATTTGACTCTAGAAGAAGTCTTCTTCGAAAACATGGCTTAAGTATCCTTGGTTGTCCATCTACATATATGTTCCTATGATGAAAGGAAGAAGTTGGAATATCTAGTAAGGAAGGGAATGGAATCTATAAAGGACTCCATGGAACCCAAAGCCAAAGAGAAACATGAGGAAGAACATGAAGATTCCAAGAAAGAAAGAAAACCCAGAACAACCAGTTATTATACCAAGAATCATAACACTACTAGCATGGTTTGAACCCACTAGAATCAGTAAACGAAAATGAATGGAAGTTGTGATGATAAATAGTATATGTAAGAAATTGTGAAAAATACTTATGAATGGAAACATTGTGAGATTCAGAACTAGAGGTTCTTCCAGAAGGGGGGAGAAGACTATGATGATAACATGTTCCAGTAAACCAAATATACCTATATCTGAGCTATTATATCTCTTACAGTATCCATGGGTTGGATTTTACATCAGATAAATGTAAATATTGTTTTTCTCAAACAGAATAATTGAAGAAGCATATGTAGAGAAATCTCAAGGTTTTGAGGTATACCAAAAAGAGACCCATGTATGCAAATGGGAGAAGACCTTGTATGGATTCAAGAAACTTGATGTATAGTATATCATATACAACATAAGAATGGCGAAAAATTCCTATGACAGAGAAAGTCTATCAGAATCGTTACTCAAAATTCTAGGATGATGGATTGCAAAACCGTGGCAAAATCTCATGATAACATATCTGAAGAAGTTGAGAGACTCTAATCCAGTAGACCCATCTCTGTATTGACAATTGATTGCCTCGTTAATGTATTTGGAGAATAATCAGTTGGATATTTTCCTTGTGGGAGGTTTGAGTTATGATATACAACTGCATGTATTTATCAATTCAGATTGGGCATGGAGTGAAGATGACAAAAGAAGTGCTACTTGGATATGTTTTAGTTTGATATTTTCCACAATGTCATGGGATAGCAGGAAACAAAGGTTTGTTGCACTAAACACTGCAGAATCTGAGTATATTGCAGCTTGTGATGCTTGTACAGAAGTAGTGTGGCTCCATAAGTTGGTTTATGGACTGTCTAATCATGTGTTGAATTCAACCGTGATATATTGTAATGATCAGAGCTATGCGAAGCTTCCAAAGAACTCAGTGTTCCATGACAAGTTGAAGAACATTGAGATAAATAATTATATTCTCCATGATATATTTCACAGGGGAGAAGTGGTTCTCCATTATATCTCCACAGATGAGAAGATAACCGATGTTTTGGTAAAGCCTCTGTCCAAGATGAAAAGTTTTCATACTTAAGGGACAAGTTGGGGCTCATGGAGACAACCTCCTTATTGAAAAAGGAAGTGATTACTCCTAGGTTGGGAGGTGTTAACACTCTGTAAATTTTGTCCAGCTAAATAGACAAACGACAGAGCTAATTGTTTCAACCTACTTTAGAGTTGGGCACTAGCCTGCTCAACTCAGAGAGGGTTGTTGCATGTCACTAGGTATTTCTTTGATAATCAATGGATAGGTTTGGTTTGTTTGGTGGTTTTATAAAGTTTTTGTCAAAGGAAAGGGGGTGAAATTTGGGGCTATGGAGTCAAAAATGAATAAAGTAGTGGCAGGTCATTAGAACTATCTAGAGGAGAAAGGCTAAATGAGGCAATGAGTATGAGTTTTTAAAATTGAAATCTGCATGGTGAAAGAGGAAAAGGAAAACAAATAACTGCATCAGAGCATATTGAAATGAATTCTGAATTAGTTAAGAAGAGGATTACATAATTTAAATTGCTAAGTCAAGAATATCATAAGACGAATTCCAGACTCTTAACTCTCCAACTTAAAAAGAGGAAAATGTAAATGGGATTTCAAAGACACAAGAAATACACACTATGAGAGAAAACATAACTCATATCACAACCATTAGAATATTTTCGTAAACAGTTCAAAATGCTTCTGCATTGTATATTCACTTTAGCTCCATGGATTTACAAAGTCTTCCTTCTGCGAGGGCAAGCCCCTCTTCGGTCTATCCCAATCTTTATTTTTCTCTATAATAGTATATATAGGTAGATTACATCTGGGATTCAGAATGAATCATCTTCCCCAAAGTTCAAAAAATAGTTGTCGGTTACAAAAGAGTAACGTACACCAACTGAATTCCTATTTTCTAGGAGACGTTATAAACAAAACTGACATATTTGAGGTTTCTTCCTTGAAGTCCACTTGTCAATATTATTACAAAATTCTCTGACACGCACTAAATTTAGCCTGCAATCTATTTTATCTTGGAAATTTCTTCTTTTAACATATCAATCCATGCAGGTTGGTTTTCCCCAACACTTTCGACTACCTCATCTTTTACCTATGTCTTCTGATGCTTGCTTTGTTTCCTCTTGAAAGATCGTGTATGGTGTTCACCCGCTTATCCGTTGATGATTAAATCCTTCATGATGGGATTTAATATGACCTCTTTATCCGCTCCTGGCTCTCTTGAAGGCTTTGTATAAAATTTCATTGCTAAGATTCGAGCAACTAGTTTCTCTCTCTTCTTCAATGATGAATTTGTCATATTAGTTGAAAATCCTGGTTCACTGGAGGCCATTTGGTTTGTTGTATCCATTTTCTCTGGTTTTATAGAAGGCATGAACTTGTCTTCCTTAGCTGAATGATTTGACCTGTAATTACCCAGTTCTGAAATAGAACATAAATTGTCCAAAACAGTGTAATGTAACCCATGTTTTGAATGACAATCGTCATTGAGTGCCAATCATGAAATACCGACAAGAGTACTTGCATGTACGTTGGTTTATAACGTTTGGCCAATCTATTTCGAATGATGAGCCTTCAAGTTGGTTATCTGGCAGTGCTCACCTGGCATCGCATGGATGAAAAGTAATCGAACAAGTGGCATGAGATGATTTGACATGCCATCACTTTCCCATCCCCACATGCGATCTTTAGATTTTACATATGTAATGATATTAGAACACTTGACATCGAGGCATGGTTGAGCAGTTTTGTTCTCACACGCTTTTCTCCCCGATATTCTTCTGGAGGTGCCATGTGTCCATGGATTGAAACTGTGGTACTTTCCCCAGCCCGCTCTTTAGTGCTTAACCTCCACGTTATTTCCTTGCCTGATATGTCTCCAAACCATTGATTTGGTCTTCTCGAGATCTATGTCCCACCGGGTCCCATCACTCCTACATCTCCGCCAATTTTAACCCTGTCCACCAGATATGACCTCACCTGCTAGTCTAACACACCTCTATATTTATTTAGTCTTCCACCAAATCTCAAGACTTGGATTCCAAGAAATTATTATAGTGACAACATAGGCTCCAACTGGGGATGTTATCCTCCCTGTGAGGTAGCAAAGAATGCATATTTCGGGTGCCTCATCCATGGGTTGTTCTCATCCATGGGTTGTTCCCACAGTAGGTTCCTACCTTGTTCCAACCTATCACTAGTGTCTACTGAAACCAAAATATGCACACTACTCTCTACTGGCTACTGAATATACCGCTAGAAATATGACTGTATACACTACTAGAAATCCAAAAAATGCCCAACCAACAAGATTATTTTCACTTACCTACCCTAAAACTGTTGAAATGAATACTCAATCAAGTGATGCTAAAGTGCCAATGCAACCAATCGAGCAATTGGCTTCCCGATTTTTCTCTGTTCACATATTTCTTAAGTAGGCAGACAAATGTAAGAGATGGCAGCTGAAAGAAAAAGTTGAATCCAAAACTTGAGATTATGAATGAAACAAACTCCTCCTTCACTAAATATTATAATAGGATGGCCACAGGATCTTGAAAATCATGAAAAATCATTTCTTCTTGACGAGAAAAAACAGAAAGAGAAGCTTCTTCCATAAGTGTTTGTTTCTCTTGCTCTATTTCTTCAGTTCTGGGAACACTTTCAAATGAAATGCCAACAATATATTTTTCTAATATTCCATGCATATCAAAAAAAACATTCATACATCCTTGAACATCTTTAAATATGAAAACCATACTATGTGCATTAGGGTTATCCTCTTGTTCATCAAATGGTTCTGATTTGGTTTTATTAATCTTCTGGAAATTTGTTTGATGACTGTCATTTTGACTTTCAAATGAATGAATGGAAATAATTTCCTTCTCATAATATCCTTGAAAATGTGAAAATCTAACATCATGCACTATTTCATAGTTTAGAGTTCCCATGGATGCATTTTCATAATCATGATTTTCAAATGAACCAAATAAAACCACTGCCTCTTCATTATCTTTCTATATTTCTGGTTGAAAAGTGGCATATGCTATTTTGTTTATTTCTTGAAGCTCTATGTAATTTGTTTGTTCACTGCTTGAAGTTTCCATAGATGCAGTTTCAGAATCCACATCCATGTCTAGGCCACTTAGAAATTGGACCACCACATCATTATCAAGGGAAGAAAAGAAACTTTGAAGAACTTTGCCTTGCTAGAAATCTTCCTGCACACTTATATTAGTTTTAGAGGGAGGAAAATAAGCTTTAACAACAATTTCTTGGTCAGCTTCACCTTCCTTTTCAGGCTTATAGTTGACCACAAGTTGCAAATTTGAGCTGAAGTAACCTTCCATGTAATCAGCCACATGATCATTAAATGTATGAGAAAGTTGTTGACCTTCTTCACTGATAACATTTTTCTCATGTAAAATAATGTCATTGTGAATGCAATCATACTTTCCTTGTTCCTTTGTTATCTCATGATTTTCTTTCAACAATTCAAAAGAAGAAAAACATAGAGGAAGATAGTTTTCATTCGCAAGTCCATTGCTTGCTAAATATTTTACATCATGTCTGGAGGTTTTTTTATTTGAAGCATTATAAATGTTTTGCTTCAGCAATTTGAAAGAAGAAAAACACAATGGCAAGGTTCTTTCAGCTGATCCAAAACCTTCTTCGTTTTCTTCACTGTTGTCATATGCACATTTTTCAATTTCTTCGAATTGCTAAACATACTCATTTTCATATTCATCTTTGACCAATGGCTGCAATTTTTTGTTAATTTGTTCCAGTAAATCAGTGTGATTTGGCATCATCACACATTCCTTTTCTTCAATGATGATCTTAGAATTTTCTTTCAACAATTCAAATGAAGAAAAGCATAAAGGTAAAGAATTCCCTTCAGCTGCTTCAGTACTTTCTTCTTTGTAACTGTTATATGTAGGTTGATTGCTCTCATTGCACTACTAAAAAGGAACGTTTTCTAATAGAGAACATACATCTAGTTGTTCTAGGAAGTCAACATCATGATCATCATCATATTCATCATATATAGGAAAATAAACAACATCTGCAATGTTATCTAACAAGAAAAAACTTGGAACATCAACCTGCTCTTCAACAAGCTAATTTGCAAATTCATCTTCTTGACTGTCTACAAATGAATACATAAAACAATCAGCCCCCTTCTTATCATGGGATATACCAAAAGCTAAATTAGCACCTCCTCTTTCAACAAGTGGAATATAATTTTTTGCAAAATCATTGGAATTAAAAACTTCAAGAGGGCATATGATATTATTAACTCTCTGCTCAAGATTCAATTCAATTGTTTTCTGTTCAGATTCATAGTCATGTTCTTTAGCATCTAACTCCTCATTTCAAATCTGTTTACATGCTTGAATATTGTGTTGAATCTCTTGAGCATCATTGAACATTTGTTGTAAGGACTTAGGTCTTCTTTCCATCAAGAGGAAAGACAAATCTGGATGCAGAGTTGTTGTATAATGGAGCATGAAGCAACTTCAGTGGGTTGAATTTCTTTGGAAAAATTGTAATAGATGATAGAAAACCTTTTGATGAATATAGAAATAACTTCATTGCTCTGTCTTTTTAAGGCATAGAACTCTGTAAGCTGTAGATCCAAAGATTTCTTCCTACCCCAAAACTTTAAAAAGGCATTCTTTAATTCCTCCCATGAGCTAATTGTCTCTGTCTGCAAATGTTTAAACCATTCTTTGGTTTTCCCTTTCAAGGATTGAGAGAAAACCCTCATACAAACATCATCATGGTCAATCTCAAACAAATCTAAAAAATGCTCAAACCCTTGGATGTGTTTTTCAGTTGATATAGCATCAGGTTCCCCATCAAACACAGGTAGGTACTCATAGTACTTTGGAGGAAAATCATGAAGGATGTGAGGTAATTTTAAGGGTCTGTATATATGTTGAGTCTTGGAGGGTGTTGGATCAAGTACAGGAGGTGAAATATCAGCCTTGGTTTCATGAGGCTCATAAACTTGGTCACGGTTATCATATGGCTCAGGTGGGAGATTTTGATCGAAGTCAGCAATAAACTGAGGAGATATTTGTATAATATTAAGAAGAGGACATGTTATTTTAGGATTATCATGATCATTATTTACATGCAGTAGGTGAAGAATGTTTTTTATAGCATGTTCAAGAAAGGACCAGAGGAAACTTATAACAAACAATAAAATGCCTTGGAAAAAATCCAATTTTAAGTACTTGTTTTCTTCCATAATGCCTTTTCATACCTCTATCAAGGGATCTCATCTTCCAGTGGAGTTTCCGAATTATATTTGAAGCTTGAGTGGAGTCGCCAATAATGTTTTGGAAGATGAATTTTGCATTGAGAGTGGAGTCACCATTGAAAAATCAAATTTCTAGATTCTTCTACCAGTGGAATCACCTTCAAACTGATTTTTGATGTGTGGAGTTGCGAGAGAAGGAATATGACCAATATGGTGCCTAAGTGTCTACTTCTCTCAGACATCATAACTCAACCATGTCGTTCTTTCCCAGGGAAGATTTTTCAATTTCGTCCCCGGCAATGGCGTCAGAATGTTAGCACTCTGTAAATTTTGTCTGACTGAATAGACAAATGACAGAGGTAACTGTTTCAACCTACTTTAGAGCTGGGCACTAGCCTACTCAACTTAGAGAGGGCTCTCTCGTGTCACTAGGTATTTCTTTGATAATCAATGGCTACATTTGGTTTTTTGGGGGGTTTTATAAAGTTGTTGGCGAAGGAAAGGGGGTGACATTTGGGGCTATGGAGTCGAAAATGAATAAAGCAGTGGCAGGTCATTAGAACTATCTAGAGGAGAAAGGATAAATGAGGCAATGATTCTGAGTTTTTAAAATTGAAATCTGCATGGTGAAAGAGGAAAAGGAAAACAAATAACTTCATCAGAGCATATTTAAATGAATTATGAATTAGTTAAGAAGAGGATTACATAATTTAAATTGCTAAGTTGAGAGCGTCATAAAACAAATTATGGACTCTTAACTCTCCAACTTAAAAGGAGGAAAATGTAAATGGGATTTTGAAGACACAAGAAATACACACTATGAGAGAAAACATAACTCATATCACAACCATTAGAATCTTTTCATAAATAGTTCAAAATGCTTTTGCATTGTATATTCACTTTAGCTCCATGGATTTACAAAGTCTTCCTGCTGCGAGGGCAGGCCCCTCTTCTGTTCGTACCACTCTTTATTTTTGTTTGTAATAGTATATATAGGTAGATTACATCCAGGATTCAGAACGAATCCTCTTCCCCAAAGTTCCAAAAATAGCTATCGGTTACAAAAGAGTAACGTACAACAACTGAATTCCTATTTTCTAGGAGACGTTATAAATAAAATTGACATATTTGAGGTTTTTTTCTTGAAGGCAACTTGTCAATATTATTACAAAATTCTTTGACACGCACTAAATTTAGCCTGTAATCTATTTTATCTTGGCAATTTATTCTTTTAACGTATCAAGCCATGCAGGTTGGTTTTCCCCAATGCTTTCGACTACCTCAGTTTTTACCTCTATCTTCTGACGCTTGCTCTGTTTCATCTTGACAGATCGTGTATGGTGTTCACCCACATATCTGTTGATGATTAAATCCTTCATGATGGGATTTAATATGACCTCTTTATCCGCTCCTGGCTCTCCCAAAGGCTTTGTGTAAAATTTTGTTACTAAGATTCGAGCAACCGGTTTCTCTCTCTTCTTCAATGATGAATTTGTCATATTAGTTGAAAGTCCTGGTTCACTGGAGGCGATTTGGTCTTTTGTATCCATTTTTCCTAGTTTTACATAATTCATGAACTTATCTTCCTTATCCAAATGATTTGACCTGTAATTACCTCATTCTGAAATAGAACGTAAATTGCCCAAAACAAAGTAATGTAACCCATGTTTTGAATGATAATTGTCATTGAGTGCCAGTCATGAACTACTGACAAGAGTACTTGCATGTACGTCGGTTTATCACGTTTTTCCAATCTATTTCTAATGATGATCCTTTGAGTTGGTTATCTGGCGGCGCTCACCTGGCATCGCACGAACAAAAAGTACTCAAACAAGTGGCGTGAGATGATTTGACCGACTGTCACTTTCCCCTCCCCGCATGCAATCTTTATATTTGTCATATTTAATGATATTAGAACACGTGACATCGGGGCATGGTTGAGTGGTTTCGTGCTCACCGACTTTTCTCCCTGATATGCTTCTGGAGGTGCCATGTGTCCATGGGTTGAAACCGTGGTATTCTCCCCCGCCCGCTCTCTAGTGCTTAACCTCTACATTATTTCTTTGCCCGATATGTCTCCTAACCATTGATATGGGTTGCTCGAGATATATGTCCCACCGTGTCCCATCACTCCTACATCTCTGCCAATTTTAACCCTGTCCTCCAGATATGACCCCACCTGCTAGTCTAACACTCCTCTATATTTATTTAGTGTTTCGCCAAATCTCAAGACTTGGATTCCAAGAAATTATTATAGTGAAAATGGGAGGGAGAACTGATATTCTATTGATTTATGGATAGTTATTTTCTAGTTCAAAAAAATTTCTAGGTTGGGCAATTCTTTTCCAGTACGGAAAGTGGTTCTATATTTTTTATGAATAGGCATTTTCCAGTTCGGAAAATGGTCCAGATTGGACAATAATTTTTGTAATGAAAATGGTCCGATAGATTATTGATGTACCATAGAAAATGATTCCCCTTGTGGCTAGTGTGGGGGAATGGTCTAGGACAGTCATTCTTCTTGGAAGTCACTCTGATTAGTGGTCAAGTAGAATGGTTCACCTTGTTGGTAAGTCATTCTTTCAAAGTTCACAACTGTGAGCAGTTTCAAAGAATGGTCTTTTTTGGAGGTTGGTGCATGACAATCATTTCCATAGGAAATGGCCCAGACAATCATTCCCTAGGGTAGACTCATTCTCTCTAGGTTGCACTATGTTTAGTGCCAGAGGAATTTCCCATTTAGGTGAATGGTCTAGGTTCAACAATCAGGGATAGGCATTCCCTAGGGCAGACTCATTCTGTCCAGGTTGTAATATGATTAGTGCTGAAGGAATGGCCCTATTAGGTGAATGGTATAGGCTCAGAAATCAGGGTCAATTATTCTTCTATGCTTGGGAATAATAGTTCAGATATCCCATGTATGATGTTTTACTTTCTAAGGGAAGATGTGCTTCTAGATATCATAGATGTGAGTGGAAGAATGGCCCATATGACTCAGTTTGTATCGTGATATTGTAGATATCAGATGATTTAATTATTGTGGATATTGTATGTCTTTGGACAGTAGTTGTATGCTATTGTGGTGGATGTGATCCATTGGTAGTGACTGTGTGTCACTGGTTAGTAGTCGTGTGCTACTAGGCATGGTTGTGTACCATTGGGTAGTATTTGTGTACTACTATGGATAAACACAGTTGTGTTCTATTGGATGGCATTGCTCTGATTGCCATGGATACTATCACTAGTGTTGGAAATGATTTCCAGCTATATGGATAGTCAATATGTTGATGGATAGACATTCTCCAAGTGGAGAATGGTCCAAGTAGGAAAAATTACTGGTGGATAGACATTCTCCCTATGGAAAATGGTCTAGGACAGTGATTCTTCTAGGACGTATGTTCGGATTAGAAGAATAGTCCTTATAGCCCATGGCGTGGCTTCCAACATCTGCTGGAACAATTATTCTTCTAGGACATATGTCCAGATTAGAAGAATGGTTCTTGTATCACTTTGTGGAGTGAGTGACTTATTCAACACCATGCCTGATTACTCAGATGGACTATGGATTTGTGAGATGATGCAGTTGATGCTATCAGATGATATTGATAGTGATGATGTTGCTCATGATTTGATCTATGTGATCATGATACAGCATGTGTGGCTATGATGATGCTACTAGTTGAATGGTATGTTTGTGCTCAAGACTATTTCCTTTAATAACTCCCTAGCTAGGAGGGAGTGTTGATATTATGGTAGCTGCAGGAGGTATTAACCTTCACGTGTAACCTTTGACAAGACTAGAATATTCTGGGAAGCAAGAGAAACCCTAAAACATTGTATAATAACCTTAGGAGACAAGTCGTCTCAAGAGAATATTTAATATTGAGTTATTAACCTCCAAAAAGATAAGTAGGCTTGGTCAAGTGAGATAGAGCAGTATAAATATATGGTGCTAGAGCTCATTTGTTACTCACACACTCACAACTGCATAAGACTAGTGGTGCGCAAAATTGGAGAGAGAGTGTAGTTGTAGCTTCTATAACTGGCATTTTGGTTTTGGTTTGGACTTTGTCTTGGTTTTTGTTTGTACTTTCTACTTGGTCTTTGGTTATTCTTGCTTGGTGTGCTAGCCTTGGAGAAAGGTGTGCTA
Source organism: Picea mariana (assembly GCA_032191745.1). NCBI lineage: Eukaryota > Viridiplantae > Streptophyta > Pinopsida > Pinales > Pinaceae > Picea > Picea mariana. Next base: position 27,072 of record JASDQU010820168.1, read on the forward strand.
CCTTGGTTGGCTATTGGATTGCTTCCAGAATTATTTTGTTTTTCAAGGTTAAGGTGCTCGGTGGTGACCTTTGTGCCTATGGTTGGGTGACAATATTGCTATATTGTCTATGGTGAAACAAGCACACCTATTTTTTTCTAACACTTGGCAGTGAGATATTGTGGGCCTTTTGAAATATTAGAAAAGATAGGGCCAGTTCCATACATGATAGAATTTTCTGCATCCATGAGAGTGCATAATATATTTCGTTTGTCGTTATTAAATAAATATGTTCTCGAACCTAACCACATAATTTATTGGAATATGATCCAGGTGAAGCATGAAAGGGATTTCCGGGTGGAACCAGTATGCATCCTGGAATGGAAATTCAAGGTGCTTAGGAACAAATCCATAAGGTTGGTAAAGGTTCAATGAACCTGTTATGGTCCTGAATATGCTACATGGGAGAATGAAGAAAACATGTGGGCAAAATACCCACAATTTTTTTACGATTTTGAAGAAAAAAAAAATGGAAGACTCCATTTTGAGTAGCTAGAGTTTTGAAACCACATCTCAGAGTCCTAGCCAAATACGTGGGGGACTATGATGAAAGAATCGCTCATTCCTTGGGTTAGCTATGATAAATGAATGGTATATTCCTTTGGTTAACTCTGTTAAATGAATGGTTCATTCCTTGGGTTGACAAGTTGAGAGGAACAAGAGATTATGGTTGGAACTGTTGTTGGAGTTGTAAAAAAAATCCAGAATTTTATTTTCTAAGTATCATGATGTAAATTTGCATATATGTATATCGCCATAGAGTGCACCAAGGACGGTGCACAATTTTAGGGGAGGGGAAATGTAACATCCCCACTATAATCCCCAGTTTAATTAATTCTTATGTAGATATAATGTGTGGCTATGACCAAAGTGATGTAATATGTGAATTGTATTTCCTTGTTTTATTAATAAAATGTGATTCTAGCTGTTAAGGGAACATGGACAAGATATGGGGAATGAATTAATCCACAAGATATGGAAGTTTCTAGGAAAATGACCAAGACAGATCTAAGGGGGGAATTAACCATGTACATTAATCCAATCCATTTTCCTAAATTTGTTATTTGTATATGAAGCCTCCAATTTCTGATTGAGTGTTCCCAAATCCAATCATTGAATGCATGTAAGAGGGTGGGTGTGAGTCGTCACATCCCAAATTTATTGGGCACATGGGGGTTGAGTGCAATTAGCTTGGGCAAGAGTGTGAGTCAATAAATTCAAGCTAAGGAGAGGAAATTTGTATGGATTAGGACAACAGTTTTTCGCATGGAGTTTTTGTGCATAAGGAGAAAGTAGAGAGCAGGAAAGAGAGATTGGAGTTGGTGCATCCATGGAGGGTTAATTCTAGAGAAAGTTGGATCATTTTGGAGCTGGAAACTGAAGAACTAGGTTGTCTAGCTTGAATAGTGAACTCATGGACGAGTTGCACTGTAGCGACAAGTGTTTTTTGTTGGTTTGTTTGTAGTTTTCGTAACAACAAGTTCCCTTGAGTTCCCAGCTGAGATATTCCTAGCTACTTGTGCTTGAGAGACCCCGATAAATTAATGGGATGACCAAGAGACTGAGGTCAGTGAAGGGGTACATTCCTTGAGTTGGACAGGTCAAGAGGAAGAGAGTTGGTGGAAAATCGGGATAGTTGTAGGAAGATATCCATGGGTTGTTGGTTTTGTGAGTTGTAAGTGGACTGTGAGAGATCACCCTCTTTTTTGGAATACTAGCCTTAGCTCGGGTGTGACTAGATGTTGAGATTTGGAGCATTCAGTCTATGGTTGGGTGGAACGTCCGTCCCAAGTAGTTGATTGCACAACCATTGTTAAAATATAAGTGTTTATATGTTTTTTCCCTTTTATTTATGAGTTAAATTGTTGTGCATGATCTTTGTAAATGAGAATGATTTATATGTTGTTGTAATGAAGTTTAATAGTTTCATTCATATCTATTTTAGCATGTTGTAGATGCATATAAAAAATGGTAACATTTAACAGTTAAATTTGGTTGAGATTCGTAGTTGTAAGCTACAAGAAATTAGTTAATTGTAAATGAATTAATTTAGTTAGCAGAAATTTCATGTTTTATGAGTATTCTACACCGTAATGTCCCTCGGATGGCCTGGGGGACGTTACAGGGCCTGTGGATGTTCCATCACTATGGAATATATATTATATTTCTTTTATAGATGATTTCTTGAGGAAAACATGGATGTATTTCCTTTAGAAGAAATCTAAGGTTTTTAATAAACCCAGAGAATTTGAGGCTCTTGTAAAAAGGAAAATAGAGAAGAAGATAAAGGTGTTGAGGATAGATAATATTAAAGAGTTTTTATTAAATGAATTTGAGCATTTTTGTTAGTAGTTCAAATTAGGAAGGAAAAAAATGACTCTATAAATACCTCAATAAAATGGACTTGTAGAGACACTAAATAGGAAGCTGAAGGAAATATTGATAAGTATGTTTAGTAGTGCAAGCTTAGAGTAGGAATTCTAGGAAGGAGTTAGGTATTTCATGTTACCTAATTAGTCAATCACCTACATCATCCCTTATCAATAAAACTATGCATCAGGCATGCACTTGTTAAAAAAAACCCTCTCTTAAAAATCTTAGAGTTTTTGGTAGTTTTGCTTATGTGCATGTTCCAAAAGAAAAAAAGAAAAAGATAAAATATAAAGAAAATAAGTATATTTTATAAAAGGACACTTACTATCATAGACATCGAAATACAAAAACATATAAAAGATGCTTCTTTGCCTTGGAAACATTTTTTCCTTTGTAGACCAAATGGAGGAAGATGATAACTAGTAATGAAATTTATTATCAAATCATATCAAAAACATATATCTTTGCATTGGAAATATTTTTTCCTTGGTTCACTAAACCAAGACAGACCAAATGGAACAAGATGCTAACTAGTAATGAAGTTTATTAGCAAATCGTATTGTAAGTGTAGATGCATGCATTGAGGATTGTTCAAAAAATAATGAATATAAAAACATTACATTGAAACACATTTTCAATATGTTTTCAGAAATACAAACGTTAGCGGGATAGCATGAGAAACTCCAA
>JASDQU010820169.1:4942-15993 GCA_032191745.1 Picea mariana
ATAACCCCCCTGGAGTCAACACTCCGTCCGGTGAACTTGTGGGAGACTAAGGGTTTCTATGGAATAAGGCCCCCGCCTTATTGCGCACCCCTTAGAATCATGTGAGTGATTGTCGCAGTCTGCCCTCACGACATTGTGGATCCCCTCGAACTAGGTAATCGTTAACCTACAATTCGAATTGTGAGCGACTATCGCAGTCTGCCCTCACGGCATCATGGGTCCTCTCAAACTAGGTAATCGTTAACCTACAGTTCGAGCCGCGGTGGGAGTGCTAATAGGTTGTGGCAGGGCTGCTGACACACCTCTCCCTCAATCTCTCTAGAACTCGTGTGTGTCCCCTTTACTCCATATGTGAGTCTGGTTGGCAAGCTATCGTCAGCCTGCATCATCAACCATCATGTCGGATCATGTCAACAACATATCATGAAATCAATAGCATATCATCAAAACCACACGATATCACTGTAAATGAAAACAATTCAAATATCCCACTCCCTGACTCAATCCGGAGTCCAAGGGAGTTCCACCGATGCCTCTGCATTCTCAAGGTCCGAAACCCTGCACACTCAATGAAACTGAGTCAATAGCACCTGTATATAGCAATAGTAAAACATCTTGTCATCAATCATGACGCATCATCATCAAGGTTAAGTGGTTCATCATCATAAAAATCCAGATCACTTGCGAGCAAGTGTCCCCAAAGAATAAGTTTTGTCAGAGCGCCAGAGCGGGATGTTACATTCACTATAAGTTTTTTGTGAGTCTTTGGCCTTACTAATGCACCTTCAACATTTCAAAGATTGAGAAATTTTTGTTTCAAGCCTGTCCTTAAAAATATTGTGTTAGTATTTTTTGATGATATAACAATCTTGGGAATACCATGTATAACATGTTGACATAGTCTTAAAACTATTGTAAGAGAAACAACTATATGTGAATCCTTCCAAGTTTTATTTTGTGGATTAAGAAGTGGAATATTTGGGACATATTGTATCACATGATGGTGTTAAATTGGACCCTAAAAAACTTAAATATATGGTTGAATGTCAAATTCTTGTTCTTAGCGATAAAAAATGATTTGCTAATTATTTTGATATTACATGATAAATCATTATAAGGTAGAATATTTATTTATACATCTTAAAAGCTTTGAGACAAGCTCTTAGAACTATATCATTCCAACACATAATCAAATTGCATTTCAATATAGACCAAAAACCGATTTTTATCTTTCGGTGGTAAAGTGGTAAAATTACAGGGTTGTGAGCCGCCGAAATTCATGGATTTCAGCAGCTAAATCAGATTTTCAAGGGCAAATGAGCTGTCAAAAGTGCATAAGAGTCTATTTTTACTGTGCTGAGTCATCATTTTTAAATGATCATTCTGAGCGACCGAAGAATTATTTTGAGAAACGGGCCAAGGATTTTGTTAATAACACATCAAATAACAATAACCTCTCTCAAGTTTCCTATAGGTGTCATATATTGGGAGAATTGAATTCATCTCTAAGCCCTAATTTTCGGATCTCAGAATTTACCTGTTTGACACATGTTTTTGAAATGAAGATCTCGGGCAAATGAAAAAAAATCTCAAATAACAGAGAGAGGTTTTTTCTCACAACAAACCATTATACAAAAAATTCTTCCTGTTTGTACATAGTTTTTTTGATTTGAGAGATATAGGTCAATCTTTGAGCAACACATTTCCAAAAAAATTTGTCTTTACCAGCCACCTCACAAATTTGAATTTGAGATAGGAAAAGAGGTTATCAGATCCATCTTTTGAGGATATTGAGACTGATTTGCAAAGATTATTTAAAGCCCATAGAGACATAGTTCAGAGGAGGAGAACAATTTGAGGACTGTGGTTCTATTCTTGAAGACTTGTACATTTCATCCTTTGGAGATGTCCATTAATATATCTTGACATCGAGCTTCTTTCACTGTGTTACTTAGTTTTCCATTTCCTTTCTTTCCAAGTTTATGTATATTCAATGACAAAAGGTTTTTATCCCATCTCTTTGTTGGTATACTAAAATTAAATACTTTGCTTCTGATGTTTGTTTTAATTCCAGATAGTTGTTATCCTATTGGTGCACTCATAAGATGAAGTTGCAAGTATTTACCTATTGGTTCTGGCCATATATTATATGCAATCTTATATATGTTTATGCTGGTGTGAAGAGTATTTTACCTATCATTATTGGGCATCCACATATACTATTGTATAGGTATTTATGTTAGCATAATAGGTCTTCTCCATGTTTCCACACATTAATTTGAAACTTTCTGAGTTACATAGTTGAAAGCCTTGGTCTTTCAAGTGACTGATGTATTTCTAAATGGATATGAGTTATAATGTCATCCGATCTGATCCTATTTTCCTCCACATTATTGATCTTTTTAAAGTTACCAATCTTACACCCTTCTGCAGTCGGGGAGTGATTTCTTGGAGTGATAACAAAATGGCGCCATTGCCGGGGAATGAAAGTGAAAACAAAGTTTCCCTGGGAGAATGACATAGATTTGTTTTTGGATGGCAGACACGAGACAACCATAATATTCGACTATAATCATTTGCCTAGCGATGCCACATTAAAGAATCCATTGGGGAGGACCCAGTTGATAAAACATGAAGAGGATGAATTAAAAATCTAGGTATCAGTTCATTAGTTTTCTTCATGAACTATTGTTTTTCTTTATTAGCTCCTTCATATCTTTCCCTTCACATGTTAAAATAATTATCCTTTGTTTTGTATATTTTGAGGATTATCAGACTTCTTTTATATATCCATCTTTAGAAGAATATTTGCAGCCTGCTTTCATTGTATATGTTGATTCAGTCATTTTTCCTCGGCCTGCTCATAAACATGACCATTGTATTTCATTTCCTTCAGAATTTGATCGACCATGTGATCTTGAAGAAATTAAAATTTTTCAAAACCCTGTGAGATTTCAACTCCTCTTGCCATAACTTCTGAATCTTGTCAACAACTTGCTTTCTCTCATGATAAGCCCACAGCCTTTCAAATAAAAATCAATATGAATATGTTTAAGACTTTAAAATTGCCTTATCTTCTTCATCCTTATCCTCTTGACTATTATGAATATATACCTTGGTTTTATGGAGAGAATCAAGCTTCAGCTGAAAGACATTCGGATTCCTTTGAAGATTTTATTGATCATTTTCAGGTTGATCATGAAGATGTGATCATGAGATTTTTCTCTAAATATTTGATCAGAGATTCTTCTGTTTGGTTTAGGAGTCTGAGAGCTGATTCCATCGACACTTGGATCAAATTCTCTAATGTTTTTATGAAGCATTGGGGTGAACATAAATCACCAGATTGTTACCTTGCTGATTTTAATGCTTTGGAGAGAGAACAAAATGAAACTTTGCCTACTTTTAATTGAAGATTTTGCAGCATATACCATGCTATGCCTTTGGAGATCAGCTCCACATAGACAACTACCATGATATATTATGTGATGGGACTGCATTCGAAACTTTCCCTTCTTCTGCTAGAAAGGAAATTTTCGTCATTAAACATTTTGTTTGAAGATGCTTTAGAGGTGGAGGAAAACATTTGTGCTTCAAGGAGAATCCCAGAGTAGGTTGATTTTGAAAACCATCATCTACCTGATCCAGTAGAATGTCAGAACATTTTATATTTTGAACAAGAAGGTAATGATTATGTGGCAGATTTAGAACAACAGCAAGCAGCTGAAATTGTTTCAGAATGTGAATCAAATTCTTCAACATTGGCAGAGCATTCCAGAGATAGGTATTCATGTAAAATTTATGATTAGTTTACAAATTATGTTGAACCTATGATAACTAATGATTGTATAGACAACTAAATTTTTAGAGTTGACCATAATCTCTGTCATTCAAACCCTACTCTATCATCATGTAATGAACACTATTCTGAAGAGAAGGTCATAGTGTTTGATGATCACAAGGTAATCACAAAAGAACAAGAAAGTAATCAATATTCTAACAGAGGATCAATCATAGATATGCAACTTTTTCCTGAAGATCAGGAGTTTTTTTATTTCAGTTTCAAAGATCCAGTAGTAGCCTTCATAGAATCATACCTTTCAGAAAATTTGAAAGTTTCAGACTTCTTAAGCTTCCACATATTTCCTGTTGAGTTTGGTTTTGTGAAAGATTTTTATTCACTATTGTTTCATTTCAAAAATTAGGTATTGATCAGTGAGAATGATGAAATCATTTCAGTATTAAAATTTCTTGGCCGGCTTCTATGGAAATCATCCTTTACCTAACCAAATTGCATATCTGGTTAGGGTAGATAGGATAGGAAATAAGCTCGCTTCCCGAGCATTTCTTTTCTTTCACTTTACAACAGATGCAACATTTACCTTGTGTGAATAAAAACATTCTTGAAGATGTACAGAGATCTTTACATAGGTAATGAAATATTTTCATAAAGAGGTGAATGGATGACTCTATGACTAATGGAATGCTGACTCCATGCCTAATGGAATGATGAATCCATGCCCAATGGAAAACTAGAGACTAAGTTATGGATTTTATTTTTCCAGGAAAGGAATTAGATGTGTGGTTCTTTGAAACCTCGTAGGGTGCTCTCCATCCCACTTGGAGCCACATGTTAGGGATAAAAAATCATTTGCTAATTATTTTGATATCACATGATAAAACATTATAAGGTAGAAGATTTATTTATACATATTAAAATCTTTGAGACAAGATCTTAGAACTACATCATTCCAACACATAATCAAATTGCATTTCCAAATAGACCAGAAACTGATTTTTATCTTTCGGTGGCTAAGTGGTAAAATTACAAGGTTGTGAGCCGCTCAAAGTCAGGTCTTTTGGCGGCTAAATCAAATTTTCAAGGGAAAATGAGTCGTCGAAAGTGCAGAAGAGTCTGTTTTTACTATGTTGATTCATCATTTTCAAATGAGGATTCTGAGCGATGGGAGAATTATTTTGAGAAATGGGCAGAGGATTTTGTTAATAAAACATCAAAGAACAATAACCTCTCTCAATTTTCCTACAGGTGTCATATATTGGGAGAATCAAATTCATCTCTAAGCCCTAATTTTTGGATCTCAGAATTTCCCTGTTTGACACATGTTTTTTAAATGCAGATCCCGAGAAACCGAAAATGAATATCAAATAAATGAGAGAGGTGTTTTCTCACAAAAACCCAATATACAAAAGTCTCTTCCAGTTTGTACATATATTTTTTGATTTGATATATATAGGTCAATCTTTGAGCAACATATTTCCAAAAATTTATGTCTTTTCCAGCCACCTCACAAATTTGAATTTGAGATACGAAAAGAGGTTATTAGATCCATATTTTGAGGATCTTGAGACTGATTGGTAAAGATTATTTAAATCCCACAGTGACACAGTTCAGAGGAGGATAACAGTCTGAGGATCGTGGATCTATTCTTGAAGACTTGTACATTTCATCCTTTGGAGATATCCATTAATATATCTTGACTTCGAGCTTCTTTCACTGTGTTACTTAGTTTTCCATTTCCTTTCTTTCCAAGTTTATGTATATTCAATGACAAAATGTTGTCATCCCATATCTTCGTTGGTATACTAAACTTAAATACTTGGCTTCTGATGTTTGTTTTAATGCTAGATAGTTGTTATCCTATTGGTGCATTCATAAGCTAAAGTTGCAAGTATTTACCTATTGGGTTTGGCCATATATTATATGCAATCTTATATATGTTTCTATGGTGCGAATATTATTTTACCTATCATTACTGGACATCCACATATACTATTGTATAGGTATTTATGTTAGCATAATAGGTCTTCTCCATGTTTCCACACATTAAGTTAAAACGTTCTAAGTTACATAGTTGAAATCCTTGGTCTTTCAAGGGACTGATGTATTTCTAAATGCATATGAGTTATAATGTCATCCGATCTGATCCTCTTTTCCTCCACATTATTGATCTTTTTAAAGTTACCAAGCTTACAATCTTCTACAGTCAGGGAGTGATTTCTTGGAGTGATAACACTTGCAACCTTAAATAACCATAGAGGAATATTAGGATTGATGGGATATAATATTAGGATTGATGGGATATTATTGTTGGGCCCTTCATTTTGTTGAATAGAAGTTGTGCACAACACATTGCAACTTCATTTTGGAGAACAGAAGTTGTGCAATCTGCTGAGGAGTTGGACAATTGACAAAAGAAAGAAACAAAAAGCAGTTGGAAGTACAACTCAACATCAATATTGAGGAAAGAAGTTGCAATAAGATCAATAAGAAGAGAGAACTCTCGATTTCTCAACCAACAAACCAAAAGATCAAATTATATATATGAGACAGATAGGATTGTAAAAGGGTTGTTGTTTTTATTTTTATTGTTGTTGTTGGGTTGTAGTGTTGTTATTGTTTTATAGGGTTGTTAGTCCAAAATTATTGATGTTATCTTTGTTGTTATTGTTGTGATGAGAATCATTGATATAATGGTCTATATTGTTAGCAAAACTAAGTTTAGGAGATCTGGGTATGAACCAGACTACCAATGTATTGGAGTTTTGTATTAGTCTAGATGTAAAGAAGAAAGAGCCTGCAATATTGTCTCATCTCTGATGAAGAACATCCTTTGAGTACTTGTGTATGAGCAGAGAGCTATGAGAACAACCTGATATGTTAATATAATTTGAGGCCTAAATTTTGAATATATATATATATATATATATATATATATATATCTTGTGTATTTAGTCCTAATGCATGAATGGAATGTTGTTCTTTATTATATTTATGTATGATATACCTAAATTCTTCTTTATGAATGGAAACACAACTTTGTTTCTTTATTCCTAGTTAGGAATTGATCATAACTGTTATATGTTTAATCTATCTTGGGAAAGATTACAGTTAACCTTTATAATTCAGGGGTCTCCCTAAGTATTCTCCTTACCCTTCCCTCTCTTTCTTGTCTTAGTTGTGCTTTGGGTGAGACTTCATCCCTCATAGGAAGATAAAAATTCCAGTGCTCTAGACTACTTCGATACCTTTTTTTAGTAACCTAAGAAAGGCCCTGGTATAAACACTTTTATCCCAAAAAAATGGTTGTGTTGCCCAGACCAATTCTTTAAAAGAGAGCCTGTGAGGAGAATGCTTCTACGGATCTATAGATCTGAGATTTGTAAATGGTGGGGACTAAATTGTGACGCCTTTATATGTAAGGAATCAAAGTTGTGAGGTAAAAGAGAAAGGAATACAAGAGATTCTATTTTTTACTCCGTAAGATTGAGTGACCAATATGAGATATTTTGGGTTGAATTTCTCGAAGAACTATTCCATTGGATATATCGGCTCCTAGAAGCTCCATAATTACAAGAACATGTAAAGAATACCTATACTTGGGATACATAAAATATCTCAACACTTCAACATATCACCATATCATGTGATCAATCGATTTATGGGTTAATACAAATCTAGAGGGATACATCGTTGAATTCATAGTTGAGAATTGCCAATATTTTTTATGAGCAGAAGAAATTTTCAAGAAAGGTGCACGCAATGGAATTTTGAGGGAAATTCCCCTGTGGATCAAAGTATTCTTGATGGAGGGGATGATACCTATTCCCTTGACTGAGATGGCAGCCAAAACACCTACGCTTGGGGTAGGGTGATTTTGGGGTATGATCATGACCTCAGAAGGGGAAAGGGTCCTTTGACAGATGGGGGAAGGTCAATAAATGATTGCAAAAAATGAGAGATCCTTAAGGGGAGCCTCCATTGTTGACAAGTGGTGGCAGGAAAGTTAAAGAAAGCAAGGAAGTAGTCCAAGGTGTTGCAGAACGAAATCAGATCAAGAGGAACATATGAAAGAAGGAAGGAAGAGTTTAGGAAGATGAGAATACAAGAAAGACTGACCAATATAAGATTGTACTAGACAGAAGTGTAGAGAGGAAGGTGTTATAGCAAGATTTTCCTCACCCTTGCTATCTTGCACAGAGGGCCTTTTTCCATTTCCCTATGCAGACTTGTCATCCCTTTTTGATGAATCCAGAGATAAAAATACACATTTTTCCACATATACGCACCCTATATACTATACAACATGTGTATATGCATGCTGCTCCACTACAGCCCATGTACATCAGGATTCATGCCAAAAAATACAAAAAATGAAGTCGTGTTTTCATGTCACGACAAGAGATCTCTGATCCTTGGCCTTCCATATACTGGAAACGTTTCGACTTGGCCCTTCAGTTGCATTTTGAAGACTGTAAGAGCACAATTCTGAGCTATGGAAAAGAGGAAAAAACATTCAACTTTGAGAGCAAAGTTACTCTGGAGAAATTACTTCATATTGAGTCTGCATCCTTTTGTCCCTCAAGCCTGAACATAGTTTTCATCCCCCAAGATCTTTCCCTATTGTTGAGAGAACCTCATTATCTCTTTTCTATGAGCTTGCCTTTGGTGGAGGATTGAAGTGGTGGAGACCCAGTTGGAAGGAACTTGGTTTCTTGGTTCCAAACCATGCTGACACGAAAGTTTGTAATGTTATCACTTCTGCTAATCATTTATTAATATAAATAATCCTCTCTCATCTTATTGGTATCATGCAAATATATGATTATTATCCATGTGCATGTTTTTAATGTTTATTAATGGATTATGATATCTAATGTTCTAACCTTTTATATTATCACTATATGCTTGCTCTACTTGTTTGTTGAGAACTTGTCATTGGTACAAAGCTTTGGGTCGAAGTTCTCAACCTTGGACATCTTCAAATGTTGGAACAAGGTAGGTTTCCTTCTTATCTCTCTTGCACATTGGTTTATATAGCATACGCTGGAATTGAGTATATTTATGTAGTCATACCTATCTGTTGTGGTTTACCCGGGCCATAGAGAGTTATTCCCTCATAATAGAAGGAGTCCCCAAATGGGTGGACGAAAAGAAGAATGTGGAGAAGAAAGAAGAAGAAGTAGGTCTGGACCTTGTGGGAGATCAAGAAGATTCATCCCCGATATCAGGAAACATCGAGAATCAAGAAAAGAAGGACACTCTAGAGGAAGAGAATGAGACCCACTAGATCAATGAAACCCGCCCAGAAGTTAGTGGAACCATCCCTCAATCACTCGTCCACCAGGTGTTCTCTATACCCGTGGTAAATTCTACATTGCCTACTTGTGCTATTTTTGTTCCATCGTATATAGTTAGTCAGAATCAATTTGTAAGTGTCAAATCCAGGTGGATATTTGGAACCCTAGGCATATCGCAATCATGACCGTTAGGTTTCATTATAATAGGAGCAGTGAGACACACTGTTGGGGCTCAGAAATGTCCTATTTTCATCCACCTTTCCCTTCATCATTCTCGAAATTTCATCTCCCCATTAACCTTTCACGATATCATTTCCATAAATATACTTCAGCTTCACCTTTTTATTCTCCACTTTATTCATTTTAGTATTAAAAGGGAATTTGTGATTAAATGTTAGAAAATTGACATGTTTTCATATATATCTCAAAAATGTGTGAGCTTTGTAATGTGTAGGAATATGTGAAGGATTAATTCAAAAGGACTTATCGAATACTTCCTCCACCATTTCAATATTTGAGGAGATAATTCAAGCCCATTCCAAGGAGAAGATCATGGAGATTTGGTTGGAATATCCTATCCAAGATATATGAGAGATATGTGTGAGGATTTGAAGGGATTATATTTTGTAATAATGGGAAAATAGTTGAGAGAATAGTGGATCTGTAATAATGAGATGGTTATCTTATCTTCAAGGCTCTCATTTATAAAAGAGAGTGCTCTCTCTTCATGAGGATTTAATTAGTTTATGAATTGGAGTATGGAATTAGAGTAGTCATTAATGGTAGTCATTAGGATTTGAAAGAGAAAGGGATTGTTAGCTCTGATTCATGGTTTTGGTTTTCATGCTTTCATTATTTTGTTATGAAGATTGATTTGATTATTATAATATAAGATTGATTCATTGGTGAGAGCTCTCATATGTTGTTGTTCCATTCAAATCTTCACATGTTGTATTTACTTTTCCTTCATGTATGTTAAGATCCTAACCCGCACATAGGTAGATCAATGTATTCAGATGTAATAAAGGTCAGTATTAATAAGGCTTTTCAATAAAATATAATAAGGCAGATGTAAGAAGACCTAATAGAAGATTCTGCTTCTAAAAGGATCTTCCTCTAGATGCTTCTCTTAATAGACATATTTATTATAAATAAGGGGCGAGGGTATGTGAACCCTAGCTTGGAGATTATTATAACAGAGCGTTGCTCGACTGGAGGTTGCCCCCTCGAAGAGGCCTGTGAACATTGGTTTCTGACTCAAAGTGCTTTTTCTATTGCTATTTCGTATATCATTTATGTGTATTGTGAAGATTATGCTGGATATTTTACTGTTATTCTGCCATTTCTAGCATTTTATTTATGTTCTGCATATTTTGTATATCCGGTATCTTGCAAGTGGTATTAGAGAACTTTCCTTGGCAGAAATTGTGGGTATCTTTTTTTTCAGGGTAGAGACATATTCCGGCGTCTTTAAGCCACACAGATCTATCATTACGCACATAAACCCACGGTTGAGGGATTCATACACACAAGAAATACAAGTGGTTCTCAAGTGCACATCTGTTGGCCACCCTTGTAACCCCTATTGGTACCCCTTCGAGTGGTAGCGCGTCAGACAACACCTGTGTATGGATCGGCCTAGATTTCCTGAAGCCCTCTTAGATAAACCTATCGGTCGCCGGACTGCTATAGTGTCACCAAGAACAACACTCGGGAAGATACTCTCTAGTACCTAGGTAGTCGGGTAGTACGGCTAAGGGTACGGTCTATCCTCCTTAGTTAGTGGCATGAGATATTGGGCCGAGTACTACTATTGGACCTTGCACGTATATCAGAGAGCTATAGCACAGGGAAAACCCTTGTCTATAGAACCCTTGAATACCTAACCCTTGGGGAACATAAACAACAACATAAACAAATTAAACCAGTGTGATCTATTGACATGCATCTGT
>JASDQU010820169.1:23456-50912 GCA_032191745.1 Picea mariana
ATGATATCGTGAAAGGTTAATGGGGCGATGAAATGTGAAGAATGACGAAGGGAAAGGTGGATGAAAATAGGAAATTTCTGAGCTCCAACACTAATATCTCTTTCAATTGCTTCCCAAGAATGGTTAAGCTTAGCACGGGTCCTAGCAGTGTCTAAAATAGTATGAAATATGTTCAAGGCAATGCTAGTTTGGTCTTGGAGACATGGCTCAATATTGGGCTATCTTGCGACATGAGAAATCATAAATAGTAAAACAATCAAGGAATCAAAATCAGAAAAGAAAGGTGTATCGATGAAAATCGATGATAAATTTTAACCAGAGAGATATCGAATATCTCCCCAATATGGTTGCCAAGTAAATGTTGAGGAAAAGATATGAATTGATCTTACTCAAGCATTTTCAGACTTTACTTGGCTAAAGTAAAGTAGACGGGAATATCACCCTATGTTTATAACCAACAAAATATATATCCTAACTCACAAGTATTAATTACAAGTGCTTAGGCTAGTCTTTTATCAACAAAAAAACTTGCTAGAAATTCTCTTTTTATGTATTTTTCTGAACATATCAGTTGCTGAAATAAATGTAAGAACAGAAGTAAAGACACAAAAATGATACTTAAGATATATGAGACATAAATCAATCCGTTATTTCATTCCAATTCACCAAAGAGTCAATGTCTTTACAAAACTTCACAAAAAAATCTTGGACCAAAGTCAAACATAGAAATCCCCGATGGAACATGCAAAAGGACCTCTGACAGAAAACCAAAACCGAACTCTAAAAGCTAGATCAACTTGCCACAAATTGTTGCCCACTCGATTCTTCACAATAGCCTTTATCAGTCATGAAAATTAATTCACAAACATACAAGTCTACACAGACTATCAAACATAGATCAACACCTCTGAAGAACAAGTGTCTGAATGATTTGATTCAGCTCTGAATATTGCTATCTACAATAAGACCCCGCTATCACAAAAGCGAATTAGGCTATGATGAATAAATGAATGAATGAAAACTGAACTATATCAACATCAACTCAAAGAGAAAACCTTAGCATGTTTTGTGCTTCTATCCTCCTCTTGTTCCTCCCCTTACTTCTTCTTTTAACAAATTATAATTGGTTGAAGTAGTTGAACCAAATTATTAGTTAAGCTAACACAAGACTCAACTAACTTTAGTTAGGCCGGGGGGAAGGTAATATTCATAATAGGGTACATTGCCACTTCATTCACTTAACACAGAAATTCTCTTAGCTGTAATCAATATCAGAACAGGGAGTGAACAAAATGAATATGGGATATGTGAAGGGATTGTAATTAGTGATAAATGAGATAATGGGGGGGAAAAATGTTTACTATTCATGAGATCAATCAAGAAATCCATAACATACTTTGCACTAAGAAAATTATGCATCAACCAACAACCAGATGACTGAGTAATAATTTCTGTGTATTTGGCTAGTTTCACTATCCATTAATATCCAACACAGTGCCATTTCAAAACAGATGTATTTTACACAATTTGTAAGAGTTTTTTTTCCCTTTATTCGCACATTCTTCATTTTATAACAGTCAACAACAACAATCATTTCCGATATGTAATTATTAATCATCCACCACTGCCATATATTTGCCAAATCCACATTTATATTTAAAGGTAATGTTTACAAAATAATAATGAAGTCACTATTTCTGTAATGAATCCAATCAAGATTTGTAATGATATTCATTCCCATATATACATATGCAGTGGAAAGATCAAAATAATCGAAACCTCACATGCCACGCCTGGAAAAAAAATTGATTATACAACCAACAATCATCATTTAGACACAGACTACGCAGGGGTAAACATCCAAGGCATTGTAACCATGCCACTGTAATCAAAACATATAAATGCGACTTAAAAATTGAGCCAAATATCCAACTGACTGCCATCAACAATGATCAATTGTAATAAATAATGCAGTTGAAATTCAGTGGATATCACTGAGCATAAAAACAAGTCATCTGTACTACACATTGTACACACCTGAGAGAATCCCAGTGTAATATTTCCAATAATCACACAACAACATATGACCGCGACATAACTCAAAACATCATTCTAGGCTATTATTAAGTCGTCTGTGAGTGATCAGGTTGCGCATATTCAAACTTATTTTACCAATGACAAAAGATGCAGTAGGAATATCCAACCCAATACATTACTTTTCAAAACATCATCTACTTGACATGACCTGTGTGAACAACACTAAACCCTTGTAGCCAATGCCAACAATTATCCAAAACATCATAAGCGCAAATAATAACAACTGTATAATAACCAACAACTCAAGGATGTCGTCGATAAACCTTCTAGAGTTATCCGATTCGATTATTATTCGTCCCTAGGGAAACCATAGTTATCGTGCCCCATGTTTCATAAAACACCATACACAGAATGCGACTTGTGTGAGAAACCCTAAGCTTTCATGACCAATGTAAGCCATCAACCAAATCACCATAGGTGCAAAATCAATGATTGCACACCAACCAACAATGCACCAATGTGGTAGGAAAAATAAATCAATAGAACAAGCCGTGGTAGCTTTGTATACCCACACATCTAACCAAAATGGGAAGAGGCCCTTCCATTAAACATAACTGATTTTTTGACATCGGGCGAGTGACTGTGAAATTTTTGGAGTGCAAATTAGCAATGTAAGGTTCACGTTATTTCCACACTGGAAGTGACGAAAACCATACCAACATGAATTCTTATATGACCAACGGGTGAGCCCATCTTTAAAGAAATAGACCACAATAACTAGGAACAACTTGGCAGACTCGACAGTCTCCCTATGAAACTCCAGTCTAGAGGGTTAAGGGTTTTCATGGTAGCCTTCACAGGAGGAACATAACTAACTGCAGTGAAACTTTGAGGCCAAAGGGTTACGTACAAGGAAGCTATGATGCTTGTGAATGAGAGAAAGTTCCTTGACGGGGCCAAAACAAGAGAACAAGCCTCTTGTTAAACCTAAGAATTGTGAATACCACCATTCAACCATGATTTAAACAAATCCCTTCAACCAAAACAAAGTGGTAACAAAGAACTATCACCCAGGAGGACTAACAACTTCGATGAACTTAAAACCATTACAACAGAACCATCCATTTTCTATTCAAAACCAAAATTCCACATAGTTGCAACACTCATGACAAACACAAATCCACACAACTGAGCCCAAACCATTTTATAACCAGAGCGAAGTCAATAATGGCCAAAAGAGACATACATGTTAATCAAAATCCTTAAGACGAGAGGTGGTTGAGCGGTTTCACCCTACTAAAAATTTGGAGCGTGAACACAACAACAAGATCGAACAATAGTTCGACTAGGGTGGAGGCCAACGGAAAGGGTAAAGGTGATGTGTAGTAAATGCACGTCTCATCCACCCTTGTCTCATTTACTCCACAGTACATGCCAACAAGCCATCCATTAACACCATTAATCAACCAATTCATCGCGAATATCAACACATCTAAACCATAACATAACCCAAGTTACACAATTCAACCATTTGCTAAATGCGCCATCCATGTTATAACTCAAATAAATCGCTTGACCACTATACAATAGAATCATCGCCAATAGCATAATGACCATAAAAATTGCAAAGCCATTACTTCCATGAGGCACCAAGGTTTATAACATATGCATATCAGCTACCAATTGCATCAACCATTGCATAATCTCCTTGCCAAAATGCGCCACTAAAATTTCCACCATATGTATATATATAAAATATAATTTAACAATTTTTCATAGCCATTTTCTTGTTATCTAGGACTTAACCACTATCAACAAGTATTTTCATGCGTATAGTATCGCAGAGCTAGGTCTCTTTTGCATTAGATATAGTATTTTTCTTTTCCTCAAAATACCTTTCTGCAATTTTCACTAACATTTTTATTGTGCAAGTGCGAGAAGAACAAATACCATAAATGAATAGTTGTAGTATCATGAAGGAACAACATATCAAGGCTTAACTCATATCAATGATGACCATATTCTGACCAACCACATAAACCTTTGTGGCACCTCATCATAACATTGAAAATGAATAGATCTGATCTTCAAAAGTTCAAGGGGGTCCCACCTACTAGCATTATTTAGTCTTATATAATAATAGGATTTAGCAACACTTTGCAGGCGAAATTATGTTGACATTTTCAATCGTCAACAGTCCTTAACTGTCATATTGCCAAATGATATGTCTCACTTTACTTTATTCTACGATAGAAATTATGCATTGTGAGATTCCTCATTTTATAGTCTTGTATAATAGTTACCATTGTGAATATTTATTTTTGAACAAGATTGGTCATTTCTCAAGAATTATTTGTATTTATGTATTATATTTATAAAAGAGTAGTGCCACCTCTATAAAAAAGAAGAAGGATTTATCCTTGTAATGTTATCTCCAAGACTTTGAAAAATCTTAGAGATCAACATGGCCCTAAATCACATAACAAAGAGAAGAGAAAGGATATCCAACCTCAAGATAACCATTCCAAGCCACATGCAAAGAAGAGTAATGAGAAGTTGAATGAGGAGACTAGAAAGTAGTGTGAGTTCCACAAAAAACCTTGGCACAAAAATGATGAATGTTGCTCGAAACAATCATTGTTGGATGAGATGAAAGAAAAATAATCAAACTCTAGCTCAGACTCTGATTCAAAGAAGGATAAGGAAAAAAAATCATTGATGCAAATCCCACTGCTACCATCTCAATAGAAAGGATCCAAATAGAAGATTCATAGGAGCCTAAGGAGGGGGAGGGCCTTTTCCATTCCCAAATGTGGGTGAAGGGGACTCTAGTACATTTCATTGTTGAAAAAAATAACTAGAAGACCTTGATATTTTTCAAGGTCATCAAGATATTGAATCTACTGACAACACCACACCCCCAACCACACACCATCGGTTGGTTGAGTCAAGGACAAGACATCCACGTTAGAAAACAATGTCAAATTTCCTACAACATCAAGCCCCTCAAAGGTGAGGTACTATGTGATGTTGCCCCATTTGAATTTTGTGATGTTCTTAGGACAACCTTATATGTGGAAACATCATGCTATTTATGAGTCTAATCCTCATAGTTTCATTGTTACTTTGGGAGGCCATATCTATAGGGTACTAGAGTTAGTTTTGAATACTACAATTTCCTTGATCTTGACAAAGTAGTTACAAAAAGTAATCTCTTGGACCAAAAAATTGTCCTCTTCATGGCTCATTCAAAAGGTGAATGGAAGGTCACTACGACCACCACCACCTCAACATGGGGCCTCTCTACACAACAAAAGTAGGTGGAAAATATTGTAGAGGAATAAATGTATATCTCCACTTCACCTATGGGGGTGACTTTGTACCACTAGGTCAAACATCCAATTGACTTGATACCTAGTGCGTCTTTACCTAATGGCCCAATATACAGATGCTCTCTTCTAGAGAATGAGGAAATACAATGGAAATTTTACAAGCTCATCCAAAAGGGCCATATTTGACCAAGCTTCTTACCTTGTGGGATCCCAATTGTATGGGCACAAAATAAGGATGAGACATGGAAACTTTGTATTGATTATGGAGCCTTTAACAACATCATTATCAAGAACTAATACCTGATCCCCTATGTTATCACCTAAAAATCACTCACATAGTTATATAGGCGATCAATGGAAAATTCATCAGTCCAATACACCAAAGTGCGTACTCATGGCACCAATATACCACACTCAACAAATACGAAAACTATGGAAAATTGGTTTTTGATAAATACATGTGACTTAACAATGTGGATTTTTGCATGATATGTGAACATTTGCGGTATTGTTCCCTTCGAAAGTTGCATGGACTGACTAGAAGTGAAATCTCAACGAAATTAAACACATTTATGGTAAAAATTCCATCATAAAAATATTCAAGCCAAGGTACCAAAGAGCCTCAAGCCTCTCAAAATTTAAGATTACTACCAAAAGTGGTTCCATTTCCACTTAGACATTAGGAGCAACACCCAAGTGGCATCCATTTCCCACTTGGAACCATTTGTTTGAGAGATTGAAAAAATCCTATATAGGAAGGCCATTGGTATGCATAGAAGAGATATAAGAAAATGCGTTGTTATGATGTCTGTATGATTTTGGAGAACCATTTCCCAAAGCCTCATCCTTATATCCATAGAAATAATGCTAGTGCATTGGACCTCTTCCCTTTGAAGAGCTTCTTGCACCTTATTGTACACTCAGAGAGAGAGAGAGAGAGAGAGAGAGAGAGAGAGAGAAGGTTCTATTTGGGACACAAAAAGACCCTCTATATGCTCACCCAATCCTCTATGGTGTTATCAATATTAGTCTTATCCATTGGTAACCCTATATCATCTTATTTTGTTTTTATTCTTTCATATTGTGCTTTTAGTTCTTTATTTTGTTTATATTACATGTTCATAGTGTTCCACTAACACTAACAATTCTCTGCGGTGATAGTTAATCCTACTTCAACACTCAATTGACTCTTTTTTGTCACCCATGTAGAAAAATAAGAAAAATAGAATGATGAATCCACCGTGCTTTTAAATATCATTTCTCCCATTGTAATCTTCAAGATCCCATTCTCTCATCTCTATGGTTTTACAGATCACCAAATCAACCCAGCTGAGCATCCAACAGTCCTTGGACCCTTATTGCTTGAGAATTCATCCATAATTTCTTTACGTCCATGGTGACATACTTTGTCTGGATTTTGAAAGAAAATTCATGCATAGGTGTGCAATTTTTGCTTGTAACCATGTTTTGTATTTGCATGGTATACAAACATCAGTGCAGGTGTCACCTAAATGGCCCACATGGACCCTGTTTCTCTTAGGCCGAAGGTGTTTTGCACCCTGTCCTTCCAATAGGGGTTTAGAATTTATTTTATTGCAATTTTAAACCTAAAGTTCCTACTTTGAGTCCATTCTTGCATTATAAATTAGCTAATCTAGATTACCAAGGATGATAAAAAGAACCACAATTTATTTTGTCTTGCCACATGGATGACTATTTAAGCATACAAACTCTTAGTTAGATTTTTTTCAATCACTTTGCTTTTTTGGGAATATGAGATTTCTTGTCTACCTTGAAGTATGTTCTTCACTTCACACTCCCTTAACTGATATTGGTGAAATAGAATGGGGTTTATGAGACTTCTCCATCACCCTTTCAAAACAAACATAGAGAGTAAATTAAAGTGACAAGTAAGCACCCCAAATGTGAAAGTATTTCCTTTGATTCTTGTTGGCACAGGGGTAGACCCAGGGTTCAACTCTAACAACACACCAACAAGCCCTAAATAATGACCCTTTCGGAAACACCTGCGAAGAAGATGCAGTCTCACCAGAAGTAGCTATAAGGGATTGCAGGACACAAGTGTCTACAACCATAGGAAATGCAAAGTAGACCCAAAACACTAACACATAGCAACCTAGTTACTCTTTCTCTCTTTTCAGCCTACTGTGTGAAATATAGCTCTAATTTGATATAATGATACAACAACAGAAAAAAAATAAAAAAAATAACACATCATCAATCACAAAAAAACAACAAGATATACGTGGTTCACCCTCTCCCTAGGACTACGTCCATAGAACTGTGTTTCCTGATATATAATGTGAAAAAATACAGTTCTATTGGCTCTTAGCTAAAATATCTCTCTCTCTTTCTCTTCTCCTCTCCCCTCCCTGTGCACCCAGCTATAGGGTTGATCTTTTCACCCAACTGAATATCTTACAACACAAACTCTCTTTCAACATAATACTTCTCTCTCTCAACAACAATAATCATTCATTACATAATCGAACCCATCCTAGGTCCTCTTGACCTTTAATTATACATTACAATGACTCTCAGACAACCGTAGGCTGAAACCTAGGTCTCAAAAACCCTATATGCTAAAACCCTAGGTGTCTCAAACCCTAGATCAACTTGACCCGCGCTTTCAGGGATTCGCCAGACTGTCTTTCCTTCTTTCCCATGAGGTGCTCCAAGCACTCATTGATGGATTTTTCCTCTTGCTACGTTTTCCACGATCCATATTCCTTGTTGATCTGTCTTCCTCGATCTTCTCGTTCAATGGCTCACTTTCTCTTACTTTGCTCCTTCTTTTCTTATTCTTTGGCCACTTCGACCCAATCTCAGTCAATGTTCTTTCTGCACAATTCGTACTTCATGCTTCTTTCCTTAATCTTTGCTTCCTTCCATAACCAAGGGCCAACAAGTCACCAACACTCACATGTGACTCATCCCGAGGCACTTCAGGCATGAACCTTCTATGTCACTTTGACTTCAGACTGCGTGGGGCAACCTGTTCTTTCTTCTCTGTCCCTTTCTTCCCTGTGCAGACTGTCTTTTCTTTGTCTGGTACCCAGTTTCAGCTGCACCCGGTACCTACACCCTCTCCTTATGATTTTACTGAGAGCTATGAGGAAATTGGTTATCATAGTACAATTTCAACTGGCTCCCATTCACTAAACCTTCCTTCCACTCTCCATTCAGTGTCTTCAACTGCGCAACTCATCCTTCTGTAACATAGACGACCTCAAATGGACCAAGCCAATGTTATGAACTTCCCTGGATGCTTCATGAACTTGCTGTCATATATTAATACCAAATATCCTTTCTTAAGGTCTTTCTTCTTGATATGTTTGTCATGGTATGCCTTTTCTCATTCCTTCTGTACCTGCTGATGAAATCCTGCAATAAATATGTCTTCTTCTAGTTCCACCAACTATGCGAGCCTCTCTTGAACAACGCCAGTGTCATCCATATTTGTGAATGCTGCAATTATGAGACTAGGAACCAAATATTCCATAGGGACAACTGCTTCTAGACCATAAACCAACTTAAAGGGAGTCTGCATTGTCAGCTTCTTACAAGTATTTCTATAGTCCCATAGCACTACTGATACTCTCAAATCCCAATCATCCCTATTCACAATACAAAACTTTGTTAGCACTATCTCCAAGATCTTGTTGAAAGCTTCAACTGTCCTATTCGCTTGTGGATGGTAAGGAGTACTCTTCTGATGGTCGAATTCAAATTTCTGAGTCAAAGCTTCGATATCCTTATTAATAAAGTGTGTAACTTGATCTCTCATCAAGGCCTTCGGGCATCCAAACCTGGTTATGATATCATCAAATATAAATCACACAGTTGTATTTTCACTACAGTCCTTCACTTCTCTTGCTTATGCCCATCTGGTCAAATACTCTGTCGCAGTGATGATGTATCCAGCTGCTGTGCGCTTTCCTGGTGGGTTGATAGGTCCCACAAAATCAATATCCCATTTCTCAAATGGCTGTAAGGTCAACTATGTTTCTAAAGGCATCTCATCTCTTCTGGAAGGTTTCCCAACTCTTTGGCATACATCGCAGAATTTATAGTATTCCTTAGCATCTTTATGTAAAGTAGTCCACCAGAGGCCAACTCTAAGAACCTTCTGCACTATTTCTTTTCCTTCTTAGTGTCCTCCTACGATGCCTTCATGTGCTTCTGCTAGAATCAATGGCCTTTTTGCCTCCATAACACATCTCCTCAAGATCTCATCAGGTCCCATATTGTATAGCTGTCCAACTATAAGTGAAAAATCTGTAGCGCGAACTACCAGTTGTTTCTTTTGAATGATTTTATATCCGCAACATGCCATTCTTGTTGATAGGAATTGGACTATCTCAACGAAGTGATCATCAACCCTTCTGATGGACATCAACTGTGCATCTGGTAGTGTATCCTCCAAACTGGTTGGTTCCTCTCCATGCTCCAACCTAGACAAGTGGTTAGGTCCCTTGTTCATTCTTCCTAGCTTGACCACGATCTGAAAGTGATATTCCTGGAATAACAGTAGCCATCTGCATATTCTTCCCCCCAACACTAGCTTTTTGACTAGGTATTTCAACACAGAGTGATGAATGAAGATCTTAAAGTGTCCTCCCAACAAGTAGAGTCGAAACTTTAGCAGCGCGTACACCATGGCTAAACCTTCTCTTTCAGTGGTAGTGTATTTTATCTCAGCTGTAGATAGATTCCTTATAGCAAAGGATAACGGATGGTCAATATCTCTTGATCCTGGTTGTGCTAACACTACTCCTAATGCAATAGATGAAGCATCGACTTGCATGTGAAATTCATTGCTCCAATCTGGGAAAACTAGAATAGGGGTAGTAACCATTTTCTGTTTTAGTGTGTTGAAGCTCTACCGACATTCTTCTATCCATTCAAACTGACTATATTTATTTAATAACTTCTCCATAGGTGTTGTAATCTATGCATATCCGTTAGTGAACTTTCTCTAGTATCCAGTATGTCCCAGCATAGTGCACAATTGTCTACTCGAAGTAGGGGGAGGTAGATCAACAATAATGACAATCTTGGATGGATCTACCAACAACCCCTGCTTACACACAATATGTCCTAGCAACACTCCAAAGGATGAAAATAAGATGCATATTCTTTAGGTTCAGGGAAATTTGACATTGCCTACACTTATCTAGCATTAGTCTTAAACATTCAATATGGTTTTGCAATAAGCTAAAAACAGTCCAATCATCAAAATATTTTTCCAAAAATTTACGTAAAAAGTCCTTGAATTCTTTGACCACCACCCTAGAAAATATGGTTGGTGCATTATTCAATCCAAAAGGCATCACTGTGTAGTTTTAGGATCCCCATTTTGTTGCAAATGTGGTCTTATGGCGATCTTCTCGAGCAATAACCTGAAAATCCATCTGTGAAAGAGTAAACTTCCTGACCTCCTACATTATCTAACACTTCGTTGGTGAAAGGTGCAGGGAATGGGTCATGAAAACATGCATGATTCAGCTTCCTAAGATCTACACAGATCCTGATCTCTCCTGTCTTCTTATCTTGTACCACCATAGGGCTAATCCATTCCGTCTCTTCAACAGGTTCTATGATTCCTACTTCCAACATCCTGTCTAATTCAATCTTCACTTTCTTATTATATTTGGGATTCAATATGTAGGGTCTCTGCTTAGCTGGTCTGGAATCTGGCTTCAAGGGGATCTTCATCTGTCCCATGGGCCATTTAGTGCCCTTCATATCAGTGAACTTGATTAGGAACAAGTCCTAATATTCATGCAGTAGTTCTGTGATCTTATCAATTGTCGCATCATCCTAGTAATCTCCAACATTAGCAAGCCTAGGTTCTTGCTCTGTTACAATATTAACTTTCTTGATTTTGATCGGTTGTCCAATGAAAGATAGTTCGACTCCCGATACTTCTACGTCTCTCTATTCTTGTATTTCTGTGATGTTCACATTCCTAGGATCATCATCTTTATCAACATTGATACCGTAACATCCTTGCAATTTATGAAGAGGTGCAGTCCATTCATCCACTTCTTGCTCAATAGGGAGGTTAGGTGCCTCCCCAAAGACTTTCTATCTTACAAGTTGTAGAGCCTTATATACTGAAGGTTACTGGCTTTCAAATAAAAATGTAGCTACAAAGTTCTGAGTCATACCATACCAATCTGAAGTGGTGAGGCGTAGTTCTTCTTGAAGATACCAATTGATAAGCGTTGTGTCCAGAGTGTTGATGAACTTATGCACCCACTTTTCTTGAGGATTGCTACTCTAGGCCTCCTCACAACCTTGCACATGGTCCTTCAGACAACTTTGAACATTGTATCAAACTTCGCATCCTTATACTTGTTCTAAAAATCACACTTCCATCAAAGTACGACATTGCATCCAGTCCGCAATGTTATTTTTATGTGTCCCCCACCATCTTGGTGCTGTTTCTTTCAAAGCCTCATCTAGTGCCAACAATCTATAATGTACTGGTACACTTTCTTCAAAATCTGATAAGAATGTTTCTAAATGATTTAAAATATCAAATGTGGGCAGATTACTTACTTCTGTGCCAATCCAACGAACCTCCCTAGTCAATCTATCACACTTCCACGTAGAAACTTCATACATTTTGTTCGTCCAATTCTTCAGTGCTTCTTCTGAGTCTGATGAGCATGCAATGTCACTTCGCCATCTTAAATTCCCATCTGCTGTAGGGTTAATGCAATCCTGTTGTCTCGCTGTCAATTTATATATATTCTCTAGCTCATATGCGTGGTCTTCTTCTCTGATGGGTTCTGTGTATCTTCGACCTTCATCAGGATCCAGAGGTGAAATGACCCTAAGGACACCACCTTCAAATGCCATTCTTCTTTTCTTTAAGTCAACAATAGTGGAATTGTTGAAAGCCCAATCAATTCCTAACAACGCAGGATAAGGACAACTATCATCAACTATCTCAATCACCTCGAAGTCCACAAATGTACTTACCCCATCAATGTCCATAGGGACATGATCCAGTTTCCCAAAGGGGCTTACTACTTGCTAATTATCCATCCTAAGCCTACTAGGGGAATAAATTAACTTAGGTTTTCCCATTGGTGCCCAGGTCTGCTTCGTCATAACATTGACTTCTGACCCTAAATCGAGGACCACATAATCTATATCATAATCTCCAATTTGAGCATTAAGCTGTAGTTCCTTATTTTTCCTTCTCTTTTTGGATACTTGATGTACTGCTCTATTCAGTAAAGGATCTACCTTCCTTGGTTCATACTGTCGGATCAAGTGTTGTAGTTCTTGTATGGCTCTTTCATCCTTAATCAAATCAGTGAACGCATATAAGAAACTAACAAGCTTGCTTACCTCTTTCCCTTCTCCCCATGATGTAGACCGATCAAATTATAGGGGCATCCCACATTCTCTCACTTCTCGCTGTGCCTTTGATGAAGAAACCTGATCTCCTCCGAATTCTCTTCTTACTTCTTCAAACGTCTGCTTTTCTTTCCTCAGATCAAAATCTTGTGTCATCTCTGCAACTCTTCTGACCCATGATTCTTCTATAGTCTTTTCTGGAGTCACCCTGTCTTCTCCTATAGTAGCTCCTCCTCTAGTGATAAAAACAACTCTAGGATCCTCTCTGCAAGGTTCTGCTGAGATTAATTGTACTTGTGGGCTTCCTCCTCGTCTCTCTTAAAGTTTGGCTAACAACACAGGACAATCTTCAATAACATGTTCAAATGAGTTGTAGTAGCTGCAAGTGGTACAAGGGTTCTGACAGTCCCTTGCCAAATGTCCTATCCATGTGCAGTTATAACAAATGATCTGACCTTGACCTTGACCCATACCTCCTCCTCTTCCTCTTCCTATGAATCCACCGTGAGGGTTGAAGTTTCTTCTTTCTCAGGAGTTAAACTGCATAGTATTTCCTTCCTGCTGTACTTCAACTTGAATTATATATGTGTCTCTTGATATTTCATGAAAGAGGTCATAATCCCTACAAACTTTCTCATCATGCCTCACAGATTTATAGGATGTGCAGTAAAGGTTGGTAGGTGTCTGGACATATTTTTGCATGTAATAACATTCACCAGGGTGATGTCGGTTTCTACATACCTCGTACCAAGGTAGAGTAACTTGCTTCAAAGGGCTTGGAGCTCTTGAAGCCAAGTGCTCATGAAATAGAGGAAAATGCTCCTTGTCGTGGCCTTCAGATTTGCATCTGATACACTAGATATCTTCTCTTTTATCTTTTCCCTTATCTTTCTTCATATCTTCGACTTGCAGCAATAAGCTAGTTAGCTGACTCAAAATGTGACTCATACCTGAGATGGAGTCTCCCATAGGGACTGATTCTAGTTTCATGGCGATCTCCAACACCTTAGCTTGCAAAGCGATATTCTGTTGCATCAGAGGGACTCTGATGTGTGGCAAGAGGGAAACAATGAACCATTATTTAGTCTCTTCATCTGGAATCTGAAAACTCAAATGACTTGTCAGGGTATTAAACCTATGATCAAACTCCCAAACACGTTCAACTACTCTCTGCTTGATTTCTTTCATCTTTGTAATGCACTGCGAATCTGACTTGTGTTTCTTGAATTTGGTAGTCAACACAATCTTAATGTCATTTAGCAGTTTAGGCTATACAACTCCTTGGACAAATTTTATGTACCATCTCAGTGCATAGTCTCTCAGGGTAGTACTAAACTGACTAAACTGATCTCTCTTAATAGCTTCGTCAATGACATTCTTAATACTCCATACAACTTCGCATAAGAACCAATGTTGATCAGGATCTTCAGATCCATCTCCCCTAAAGGTGGGTAACCTCATCTCATCTTCCATAGATCTTCCTAGGTTTCTTGACTGAGTATGCACTGAACCACTTGTACCAGTGCTCTGATAACTTAGGTTACTCTGGTTACTTAATGTTTCTAAAACAACAGGAGGATTAATAATACTTACTTTAACAGTTTGCGCAGTTCCTGAAGTTTCTGACTCTTCCCGACGAGGTTCTTTAGTCTTCCCTTCTTCTGCCCTAGCGGACTCTGAATGTTGTTGGTTCACCAACTCTTCTTCTTCTCCACTGTAGAACTCTTTGTCTTGTGTCAGTGGATCGTGACCCTGCTCAAATAGGTTCACCAGAGGAACTTCTCTAAATGATCTCCCACATCGTGTGTGTCCAACCTCTATGTCTCTATCCCTATCTGAGTTCTTGAACATTATCTCTTTATTCTGACCAATTACTGTATATTCAAGAGGTTCTTCTCATGCAATAGCATCTTGATTTGCAGCTTCAGAAAATGTAAAAATTTTCCTCTAGGTCCCTTAAAGAAATATCTCTCTTCTTGGCTATATGATTATACTCTGTCAATATCAAACTCAATAATGTACCCTCCAATGGTACTATCAAACTAGTGATTGACTTCTCTTGACATGACGTTATCAACTCTCTTGACCTTCTTGATCATCTTCGATGTCCAAATCACAAGTGGTCTCAGTCTGATTTTAAACTGGGTATCTGATAATTTGGCTAGCCACTCGTATAGCTCCTGATGAATTCCTCCAAAGAAGATCTCGTGTATATCAGTAAAGATATACCTTCCCAACCAATCCTCTGTACTAAGATTAGGGTTCTTGTTCTAAGCTTCAATGAATTCCTTTTCTTGTTCTTATATCCACTTCTAAATCTCTGTCTTCGATGGAAACCACCTTGACATTCCCTTAAGAAGATCACAATCCTGAAAATAGAACCATTTGTTGGCACAGGGGTAGACCTAGGGTTCAACTCTAATAGCACACCAACAAGCCCTAACTACTGGCCCTTTTGGAAATACCTGTGAAGCAGATGCAATATCACCCAAAGTAGTGATAGGGGGTTGCAGGACACATGTGTCTATAACCAGAGGAAATGCAAAGTAGACCCAAAACACTAACANCTTTTAATCCTACTATGCGAAATATAGCTCAGATCTGATACAATGATACAATAACAAAATAACATAAGCAAAAGAACATAGCATCAATCACACAAAACAACAAGATATACATGGTTCACCCTCTCCCTATGGCTACATCCATAGAACTGCGTTTCCTGATTTATAATGTGAAAACATACAGTTCTATCTACACTCTTAGATAATAGATCTTTCTCTCTTTCTCTTCTCCTCTCCCCTCCCTGCACACCCAACTACAGGGTTGATCTTTGCACCCACACAGACTCTCTTTCAACAAAATAATTCTCTCTGTCAACAACAATGATCATTCATTACATAATCGAACCCATCCTAGGTCCTCTTGACCTTTATTTATACATTACAATGACTCTCAGACAACCTTAGGCCGAAACCTAGGTGTCAAAAACCATAGATGCTAAAACCCTAGGTGTCTCAAACCCTAGGTCAACTTGACCCGCGTTTTTAGGGATTTTCTAGCCTACCTTTCCTTCTTTCCCACGAGGTTCTCCAACCACTCATTGATGTCTTTTTACGCTTGTTGAGTTGTCCACGCTCCATCTTCCTTGCTGATCTGTCTTCCTCAGTCTTCTCATTCAACGAATTTCTTTCTCTTACTTCGCTCCTTCTTTTCTTCTTTTTTGGCCACTTTGACCCAATCGCAGTTAGTGTGCTTTCCGTGTAGTTCGTACTTCATGATTCTTTCCTTAATCTTCGCTTCCTCCCATAACCAAGGGCCAACAATTCTTTCCAATTTTTTTCAAAATTCAAACAAGTAACTAGGTGAGGCCAAAGCACTTGTGCAGCTCTTAGTTCATTTATTGAAAATAAAAAAACACTCGGGACTTAAGGATTGGAAAGGACCACAAATTATCCACATATTTTACTATATAGGATTAGTTTTCCGCAAGGATTGCAAAAAACACATTTATTGGTTAATTAAAGGAAGAGTAATGGACCCCATGATTTTCACATGTTGAAAATCCAATCATAACCATATTGTTTTCACGTTTTCACCCTTGACACAATCACATTCACACACACTAAGGCATCCATGACTCACTTTTGTCAAAGTATGTTCTCCTTATTGCACCCAAAAGCGATCTAGGAGGATAAAAAAGACTCAAGTGTTCTAAAAGATCCTTCAACACACCCTTAAGAAATGGGATTTTTCCATGACCTCAATCCCAAAAACATTTAAAAAATAAATCTAAGAACTCACTAAAATCGTCCTTGAGAGGTCACAAAACAAATTTTAGTTTAAGTTAGGATTCTACAGGTAGGTATCCAGAACAAATCTCGTTATAACTTTTCATTAGAAACATAGTAGTTGATTATTTAGGGAACTTCAAAACCGTTCAATTAAGTGTTCCTACACCATAAGAAAGTGAGATACTCCTAAAGGGGAAAATATTAGGTTTGGATGTTCTCCACCATCCTTCTTGAGCCTGTGACCATCATTTGAGGCTGAGAGTCCCCTGTTACACGTGAAGAATATAACCTAGTGGCCAAAAAGTATGATTTTTCTATAGAGGTGGAATTTTTGGTCTGCAACTGCACCCAGGTTAGATTTTGAACAAATATTGAGAAATATTGACATCTCTTTCATGATCTGCACCATGTATCCCTCATTATAACTAATATTTCATACCTTCACTAGTCTCTCTTCTAGTTGGTTTATGCCCCATTTTCGAGAGCTATTGGAAGGCCCGATGAAATTGAGAGGAAGGACACTAGGTCTTTAAGACACATGTTTTTTAATTTTTATTCCCCCACGCAAAAAATATCCCACCCTACCCAAAAACGTTTTTACTTTATAGATGAAATTTAATGTGTGTTATATCAATTTACTTCTAACAATATATATATTTGTTTTCTTTGATAAAAGTAGGCCATCTTCATTTTTGTTGAAAAGAACTTTTTAGCTATCTTTTCACTTCACAAAATCAACTTTTTCTAGTCCAGAACCATAGGGGACCCACTACCTCCCCCAACATTCTAGATTCTTTCTTGGCCTCCCACCAATGTTGGGAGGTATTCATGGTTTTACTGCCTCATTGGTTTAGCCTCCTAATTCACCTTTGAGTGCAACAATGCTTAGTTCATCCTTGCTTAGTTCCACCTTGCTTAGTGAAAATTCCCCCAACAACACGTACAATAGCCCTTCCTCCCAAAGAACCGACTCCCAATCATCAAACAAAATTTCAAGACCATAGAAACTACCATATGTGTCCTCACTAAATATTCCATACTTGAAAATACTCACTAATGACCAAATTTTATAGGATCCTACTTGGCCAAACATGCCCAAAAAACTCTCATTCGACATTCCTAAATTTGATGGGAAAATAGGTGAAGACCCAACTAACCATGTCATGATGTATCACTTATGGTGCTCATCCAACAACATCACTAATGATTCCATTTGAATACGACTATTTCAATTAATTTTAACTGTTCACTCCGCGAAATGGTATGTGGAAAAAAAAGTAGGGTGCCATGCGACCTTCACATCTTTAGCCAAGGTTTTTTAAACCTTTTTTCAATTACTAGTATGCCATGACATCGACTTGGAAATCCTCTTAGATTTTATCCAAACAATTTCCACTCACATCTTGGATCACATCCATGAATGACGTCGAAGACGAAGCCTATGTAAAATAGAAACCACCCCAGAACTATGCCTAGAATGGTTCATCAAATCCTCAGTGCACCTCATTACCAAATATGTGGCCAATACCATGCCACAAACCAAAGAAGAGGCCATAAAAAAATATTGACACTTCAATTTAATCTATTCATAGTTTTGATACCTTTACATAGTTCTCCTTGATTCTCCTCAACCTTTTCCATTTGGTCAAGAAAAACTTGGAGCATCCCATTCAACGGATGAACTAAATGGGTCCATGACCCACATCAATCCCTATGGTAACCCTATGCCTTTGTATGGAACTAATCAATACAAAATCCCCTATGGAGGAACATCATGCTACCCTCCTACTATGGGTACACCTTATGAAACCAATCATTCATTTCCTGCTCCTCCTCCAACAGTTGGGGGCACAACCCCACACAACCCATGAATCCCTTATCCCAACCAAGTGTGCAAATCCATGGGAATATACATGGGACTTCATGTAACCTGGGTTGTGGTAGAGGACACTCAACATCATACAACCCCTATGAACCTCCACAACAAATTAACCCATATCATACTTTCCCTGCCCCCCCACCACCCAATGCTATGCCACCACAAGGGAAACAACATGATGTTGTCAAATTTGTCCAACCTTCACCAATACAACATGTTTAAGAATTTGAACAATTTAATATGGTTAAATCTACCACTCAATAAAAAAAATAAAAGAATAAGGGAAAAAATAAATCCAATACCAACCAGGATAGGGGGGAAACCCCCAACAACAAAACCCTCAAGCAGGGGGAAACCCTAATTATAGTAATCAATACTAGAACACTAACAACAATGATAGCTAGCAATGATAGGGGAAGAAAAACAACCTCATAACCAAATTCCCCTGCACATTATGCAATGATCATGGACATTATACCCACCACTACCCTCAAATTGTCCATTTCAAAAGGACAAAGGATTTTGTGAACACCCAAGTGTTACGGGTGAATCCTCCTGTGGACAAGCAGATTCCCTCTTGGTCCCTAGACTCCTAAGGCCAAGATAGAAAAGTTCTTAACGTGGACACTGACATCCTTTTTAGATCTAATTAAGCTAATATACATAAAGGAAGAAGAAATATGTGTACCTTGTTAATGACATTTGTCCTCGCAAAGTCCAAGATGAGCTCCAATCCTGAGCTCCTCGATAGGTCCTGTAGAACAAACAAAGATACAATGGGCTTCCTATTCTACTAAGATTATCTCAAATACAGATCTATCTATTGAAGACAAGTTCATGTGAAACAAACATAAACTTGAAAGAAAAAGGCCAAGCATGTATATGTATTAATGAGAAAAAATGAAGAGTACTTACAATCCTTTGATGAAGGTGCAACAACTTCTTCCAGCTCTCCTTGTCCAACCCCTTTTCTCAAGTAATCTACACTGATTATGCTTCAATGGCATCTCACTTATGGGATCATAAGTTTGGTGTAATTCTCAATTTCCATCTATGCTTTCACCATGAGGAGGCCTCCTTATATAGGCTTGGAGAGGCCTAACCACTTGAGAGATATTTGGGATACGTTGAAGATTCCTCTCCTTCAGTTGTGGATCTCCCCTAATATCATGCCTCAACCTTAGATTCAAATCCAACCACCTTCAGATATTGAGGGGATTCTTCCCTGATTTTCTCCAACAAACCAAATTTCGCCCAAAAAAGGCTAGAGCTCCCTGAAAAAGAGACATAGATCATTGGAATGCTCCCCAAGAAGAGGGTATAGAGTGCCAACACTCCATGAAAGTATGTAGGGGAGCGCTCCCTTACAAATTTGACTTTTTAGTGGCTTTTTCAGTGGCAAAAAGGCTTGTACTCCTTGTCAATTGATTTATCTTCTTCAAGACTAGTCTTTGAGGTGTCTTAAGTTTTTTTACGATGTCATTAGAGAGACGACATAGACAAGATAATGTTTGCGACACTTGTGACACTTGCGACCAATATGAAACACTTGCGATATTTGTAACGACGACACTAGATATCATTGTAATGAGTGATTTTGACGTGTAACAAATTGCCCCCCAAAGTGCGAAGTCAGAAGACAATGATGACTGAAGTACTTTGTAGACTTTTTCGAGCAAGAGGATGGACGTAGAGAGGCTGGAAAAAGCTGCACACAACCATCAAACAAATATTATGGCATGTTTTAAACCCAAGGAAGGCATACCTATGCTTGAGTGATAAAGACTTTTTAGGTATGTCCGCCATGAAATACATTGCGGATCCATAATTATATTGATAAAAGGTATAGCCACTGACTATACAATGTGGATCTATACTCCTATGACCTGAACTAATTGTAGCCATGAATAATACACAATGGATCTACGAGATGACAAGACATAGCCACAACCAATACAAAGTGGATCTATGTAACAATATATGTGTCATAGTTAAAAAAAAACTCCTTCGCAACCTGGGCAAAGTATATATAAGAGTGATAACTCAACCAAGAGTCTTCTTACCGATCCTGATGTAGTAGATGTCCTGATGTCGAACATTTTAGAAACCACTTGATTACTAGTCAATAAGGTAAACCGTTAACAAGTGCGAGGGAGATCACCATTGATGTCAATGATTCCCAAGGTACTCTAGTACATTCCGACGAATGCGAATGAATGAGCTAAAGTCAAACATCCATGGAATCACCCGATCACGGGTCAATAATGTAAACCCACTATCGGACATGAGGAGGCATACCATTGAGGCATGTAGGTCCCAAGGTACTAACTGGTTTCTAATTCTAGTTCTTGGATAATGTGATGAAGTCGACAGGAACATACTCATCAAAGGAGGGCCTTGATGTATCCCCCATCAATGACACAAAATGGTCATAGAGATGTAATTGGTATATCAAATGAACATGGACTGACACGGGTATTGAAACAGGATATTTGTGATGGTTGACTCTCAAGGAAGATACTTCACTTGAACACTGAGGCACAACAGAAGAAACATGACATGGACCAAAATGTGATGATGCAGTGGATGCTATGACTTTCGTCAGGTGACCCAAAGGAGTAAAAGAAAATTAGAGGATTGGCTCAGTGCAAAGGTTCACTGGATTAGAGTGCTTGCAAAGACAAAGTGTCATGTTCAAGGGTGACCATAACAGTTACTGGTAGTGTTCTCAAAAACTGCTTGGCTTGCTTCCTTCAATTTTCCCCCCATCCAGATAGATGAGTACCTTTTTTTAATTTAACAAGATCGAGGAGGGTAACACATGCCCAATATTACTCACCTTTGGTAGGTACCTTTTCCTTTGTTTAGCGAATTGGAAGAAGTAAGGGTTCGGTCCCGTATGGGCCCTTCAATGTATGATTGTTTAACGAGTCCAGAGAAGGTAAAAACAATGTTTTTTCATATTTAGAGAGTCTTAAAATAACTTAAAGACGACTCCAATGTTGTCCTTTTTCGTAATGTTAGTCTTGCGAGGCCAAAAAAGAAATAAACTATCACTTGAAAGATGCCCTTTCAAACCTTTTAACGAGTGGGAAAGGAAGCAAGATCACTCGACAATCTTTTCACGTTTAGAGAGTCTAAAAAGAGTTTAAAGAAGATTCCAGGGGTTCCTTTTTCATTTATCCATGCGGGTCCAAAAAGAGTTGAAAGAGATAAAAGTTTATCTAACCCGTTCTTATATTTTTGAGCTTAAGAATGAACTAAGACTATGATCGTAAAAGTGACAAGATAAAAAGTGAACAAAACTGCTCTGAAACCTGTCAATGATGTCAAAAATGCATTCCAGGGGATTTATAAGGCCTCCAAAATATTTTTAAAAACTCAAAAACTATATCTTTAGGAGAAAAATGAAATGTATAATAGTAAAATGGGGTAAAAATGTCATTTACCATTTCATTTGTGCCAATATTTGTAGCAGTGGAGAATTTTCCATTTGGAGGTGAATCTTGTTTTCTTGGTGCTAGAGCTATGATCAACCATTTTCCTCTCCATTTGGACCAGGTTGGTGCTCTTCTTCCCTTCTTTTATTTATATGGTTCACATTTTTGCTTAAGGCAATAAATATTTATAAAAAATGATGCCCTCGGTTGGCCCAAGTGCCCAAAAAGATAGGCGCTCCTCTAAAATTCATGGGGGAGTGTTGAATGAATTGGAAAATGCCAACACTCTGATGTAGTGGCTATGAGGGCGCTACCCAAAAAACCACAAGAAAAATTGCCCAAAACTGCTAGCGTGCACTCAAAGCATGATGAGGTTTTTTTGTTAAATTTTTGAACACTTGATGGATAATGTAAGGGTGTGTTGGCATCCCGATGTTCATGCAAAGAGGGAATTGGTATTTTACAAGAGCAAACAATTATTTTTTAAAGTTTTGAAAATTGCCCCAAAATTGCTGAAAAGTGTGATTTTTAATGAAAAATTTGATTGTTGATGCAAGTGATTTCAGCAACAATCATTCTTGAGTGGAAAGAAAGAGAGAATGAGCATGATGATGTGGCCACTTTTCAAAGTCCCCGATAGAGATCCGCGTTGAGGAATTGCGGTCTCCTCAAATATGCCAAAATGCAAAAAATGAAGAAAGAGGTTCTTCTTCTTGAGCATATGATCGGGTTGTGGAACGTTGCGGAAAAAGGATTCCAGATGGGAACATAGATTCTTACCATCAAGTTAGAAGATGTGTACTTCATAACTAGTCTCTCAAAAAGAGGGGATCCCATAGTTTTAACAGGACAATGGGTACTTCTCGCTTCTGTGGATGAGTATCTGGAAAACCATTGTGTCCTAGGAGCGAGGCTAGTGGGTGGCAGAATTGTGATCAAAGATATCATGGATCTATCTCTTCGATCCATTATGTTTTCCATTACGAGTATAGTGGGAAGTACGAGCGCACACCTAGTTTCAATATCACAGGTGGCCTATGGTTTACAGTGTCTAGAGCCAACACTGTTTAACTAGAGCGTAGGGTTTCTTCAACACGTGAAGGACTAGATTACGAGATGCATATCGGGGCAGCATAATTAGTTCAGATATGGCTCATTCTTGGTTTTTTTCTTCTTAGAATGAATTCTTGGGATGCAACCTCAGATTGCATTACCAGTACGACCAACAAGAGAACCACATATGGAGTAGTGGACCAGCCTGTCTCCGAGACTAGGTCCAGATTCAGAGTTTAGATTCACCAGTGTTTTCTTCACTTGGATGAGACATTGATTGATCGTGATAGAAGACTTTCCATATGTCGGAGTAGATTTCCGGGGTAGCATGGACTTGTTTCTTCTAGAAGGAGAAGATTGGGATGCGTCAGGTAAGAAATCAAACTGATCTTTTCAAGTTTTTTTTGTAATTTTTGAATGTTATAATTTTTTTAGAGTACATAGAAGAGTCTTTAATAGACGTATCTTTTCATCATGCAGATAGAGGAGCAACACATCCAACAAAGATGCCAGCACTGGGGCATCGCGGGGATGCTCAGATAGTGGTAGATCAAGGGGGTAGCAGTAGGAGGTCTCCTGGAGGTTGAAAGAAACCTCCAAGGTCTCATGATGGGTATCCCTCCTATCAGGAGGTGGGAAGTACCACTACATCTACAAAGACACACCGTGGGGGTGTCTAAGAATCTTAACTCTTTACTGAGGTGAATAACCTGTGCAGTAATATGTTACTCACAACATAAGGTGATGCAGGGAGATTAGGATCTTCCTGATGATTGGAAAGTCTATATGATTATGTTTATGGGTGTGAAGACCCACATTTTTCCTATCTATGTACCATTTTTTATGTAATCAAACTTTTCAGTCATGCCATATATATATACATATTTGAGATTTTACAATGCCAAATGATTTTCAAATGATGATGTATTTTATGTGATGTGTTTTACATGATGATATGTGATGTGATTCATTTCCTTTATGAAAAATTATCTATGTGCCAGATATCTATCCATAATGTAATTTGCTAACGAATCTGAAATGGTATTGAGTTCTCTTGGTATGTGTCGTTATTCAATAAAATCAAATGTTCGTTCAAGACGACGAACTCGTAGATGTAGTCGTAGTAGGATAGGATTGAAAATAACATATATTCGATTGACTTGACAAACAATGAGTTGAGAGTCCAGATTGAAAATCATGCGAGAAATGCCTAGGGAGGATGCTTAAGTTAAAAGTCCAATGACAGAATGATATTTTTCCTTGTTATTAGTTGCCAATCCTAAGAAAATACCTCCGGAACTCACCAACTCATCAGAGTGGTAAATGACCCAAGCTGCGGAAGCAATTTTCTGGGTGTGTCAACTAGCACCATCCGCAAACCCAACAAATATAGGAAAGAGAGATGTCATCTGCACATGAAAACACAAGACACAATATAAGCGGCTAAGGAAAAAACTTGAGCACGCAAAAGAAAAAGACAAACCAAACTAAAATACAATAGTGTACAAAGCATGTATGCTAGATCTTCTAAGCATAGTACTTCTTAAGGTAAATCCTGTTCTAGGGCTCACCCAGGGAGACTCCATCATAGTCCACTAACTCGTAGGTGCCTCTATGTAGAACATGTTTCACGATGTAAGGACCATGCCATAGAGGTTCTAACTTACCCGTCCCTAACTTGTCGTGAGCCTAGTCATAAATGAGGACTAGGTCTCCTTCTGCAAAAGTGCGAGGATGGATAGACTTGTTGTATTGATTCTTGATTCATTTTTGATATTTCTCATTGACGAGATCAACATCACGACATGTTTCATCCAACCTAGTCAAGTGTGAGAAACGTTCTTCTTCAGTAGAAGTGTGGGGCAGGAGTTCTACTTTGAGTTTTAACGAAGGAATTTCACACTCGATTGGTAAAACAACTTCTATGCCATATAATAGCTGGAAAGGAGTGAAACCAATAACAATTTTTACTGAGGTCTGGTAGGCCTAGAGAGCGGAGAAAAGTTGTAGATGCCAGGATGTCTTGTTGGCCCCTACCATTCATTGGATCATAGTTTTGAGGAATTTTTTGATGGCTTCAACTTTTCCATTTGCTTGAGGATAGTATAGGGATGAGTTCTCATGGCGAAAACCCAACTTGGCATGAAAATTACTCATCATCTGGTTTTTAAAGTGTGAACCATGATAAGTGACAATGGCGTGTGGAACACCAAAATGAGTGATGATGTGGTTAAAAAGGAAAAGAGTTGCAGTATGACCATCATTCAGAAAGGTAGGCATAGCCTCAACCCATTTTTTAAAGTAATCGCCGACAATGATTATATAGTCATGCAATGATTATATAATCATGCCCCCCAGCTATGGTAGACTTACATTGCATGAAATCAATGCCCCATTTGGCGAAGGGGGCGATGGCGAAGGGGGCGATGGAAACAATGGGATGCAGCGGAGCAGGGTGGGTTCATGCTTTTTTGTGAAACAATTGGCAGGGTGGGCATGTTTTGACTCCCTCAATACAATCTTTGAAAATTGAGGGCCAAAAGTAGCCGGTACATAACATTTTTTGAGCGGTAGCCATCCCAGAAAGATGATTTCTACAAGATCCAAGGTGACAGTCATTAAGCACACGTTCAACCTCTTCATGAGTTAGACAACGTCGCAGGATAGTGTCAATGCCACAACGGTATAAAGTGTCATCGATAATAAGGTAACGATGAGAATGGTGGCGGATACGATGACGTTCTTCCCAAGAGATATCGGGCTGAAAATTTTGGGTCTAGAGATAAATAAGGATATCTCCATACCAAGAATCGGATGTGCTAATGAGGAACAAAGTTTCATCTGGGAGAGAATATCTGGGCTCAATATCTTCATCAACATGGGGAAAGTCGCAAATAAGCCTTGCAAACACCAAGGACCTTTTAGCTTTGGATTTAGTGAACTCGAGATCGAATTCCTGAAGGATAATGATCCATTTCGAATATTTGCCCACAAGAACTTGATGTTTCAAAATGTGGTACATGGGGTCAAGTCCGCAATAACCATGGTGGTGCATAGCAAAATGTAGTGATAGAATCTTTGGACAATGATGACGGCTGCCAGAGCCAACTTTTCAACATGTGAATATCTGAGCTCTGGACTAGATAGAATTTTGCTCAAATAATATATCATGTGTTCCTTGTCGTTAGGTTCCTCTTGAACTAACACCATGGAAATAGTAGAAGTGGAGGCTGCTAAGTAAAGGATATAGTCCTTTGTGTAATTCGGAGGATGTAACAAAGGAGCGTTAGTTAATGCATGCTTAAGAGAAGTAAATGAGCGTTCAGCAGTGTCATCCCAAACGAAAGGGGTGTCTTTCTGTAACAAGAGCATAAATCCTTTTATCATCTCAACATAGTTAAAAATGAAATGACGAAGAAAGTTTTCTTTCCCCTACAAACTTTGGAGTTGTGTCAGATTGTGAGGTGGGGGTAAAGCTAATATAGCCTTAATTTTTAAGGGATCCACCCGAATCCTGTCCTTGGAAACAACGAAGCCGAGGAGTCGGCCT
The DNA here is from genome assembly GCA_032191745.1 of Picea mariana. Taxonomy (NCBI): domain Eukaryota; kingdom Viridiplantae; phylum Streptophyta; class Pinopsida; order Pinales; family Pinaceae; genus Picea; species Picea mariana. Next base: position 49,940 of record JASDQU010820169.1, read on the forward strand.
GATTCGACAACAAAAATACACTTATGTGGGTTGAAACGAATACGGTAGAAACGACAACGAAGAAAAATAGCCCGTAGATGACCAAAATGGTCTGATCAATTGGATGAGTGGGAAGGTAAGTCGTCGAGGTAAGGTTCCACAATATGTTTGATATCGTGGAAAGCATAGGACATGGCTCGCTGGAATCTAGAACCAACATTTTTAAGGCCAAATGGTAGCTTTTGATAGGCGAAATTTCCCCATAGGCAGATGAAGGCTTTCTTATGCTGATCAACAGGTGAAATGTCAATCAGGTTATATGTCGAGAAACTATCCATGAAAGAGAAAATTACGCTACCAGCGCAATTTTCAATGATCTGGTCGATAAAGGGCTTAGGGTAGTTGTCTTTTGGAAAAGACTTATTGAGGTCCCTATAATCAACACAGACACAAATGGTTCCTTGATTCTTAGTAAACAAAATAATGTTCGAAACCCATTTGGTCAAAGGGACAGGATAGATGAAGCCAAATTTCAATAATTTCTCAACTTCTTCCTTAATAGCCGCAATCTTCTTAGGATGGACCGGATGGATTTTCTGTCGAACATGTTTTACACCTGGGTAGGTTTTAATCTCATGCACAATGACCGAAGGATCGATCCCTGGCATCTCTTCGTAGCTCCAAGCAAAGACATCACAAAATTCTTTAAACAAAGTGGTATAATATTAACGTCGAGATTAATATTTTCTACTATACCTTCCTTGATCGAAATATCTATTTCAATTGTAGAGGTAATGTTGCCTGAATTCCCTTCAGAAATAACATCTTGTGTAAGTATAGGTGATTGGGGAAATTGGACAACATCAGGGGGGAATATAGAGTGTATATCTTCCTGGATTTCTTCGAGAGGTGGAATAAAAGTGGATCGATGATGGCTATCATCCCAAGGTACATCGTCAATGCTAAGCATTTCCATTATTGATTCATTGGAAGG